>JAKCPI010020114.1:0-10394 GCA_023213315.1 Euborellia annulipes | reverse complement strand
AAAAAACATTTTAAATAGCAATTCGAGTTAAAAAAATATTATTCATATCCCCCATCTACACACGCCAACATTATTAAGAACTAAAATTTAGCCCCACGGGGCTTGGTGTAGTAGGTTAGCGTGCCTACCTTGTATACCAAACGTCGCGGGTTCGGACCCCAGGCAGTCCGATGATTTTATTTAAGGCATTTGGATACCAAATGGCTTAAATAAGAATGCCTGGACTCCATATATGTATATTAATCAACAATGGTTATCGTAAAAGTCTTATATGGCCTGAGTTGCCGAGGAGACTGTGTGAATGTGTGTGAGTGTGAGTGTGAATGAGAAAAAAACAAAAAAAAAACTACAATTTAATATTTTAACGAAATTTATTATAAACACATTATCAATTATAAAAAATTTTTGGGACTTGTATACGTATTTTTGTTCATTCCCCTCTGTCTTTTCAGTCATAATTTTATTTTTAATGGCTGCAAGCGTTTTTTACTTTCTCTTACCTATGTATATATGTAATATATATATAGAGAGAAAGTATTGGATTCATGTCAAAAATTCGATGTCGAGATTTTGATGGATCTTCACGTTTTGAGGTCCCCTGAATCCAAAAAAGTGGTTTTCGCGACATGGTCTGTCTGTGGGTGGGTGGGTGGGTGGGGTGGGTGGGTGTGTGTCAAATTTTAAGCATGAAGGAATTGAGCTATGAGGCTGAAATTTTATATTTAAGTTAAACACCCCCTGACCGGAAAAAATAAGCTTTTAATCAAAAATCGGCCAAAGAGTACTAGTACTTTACTGATGTACTTTTTCAGTTTTTTTCGATTTTCTCAAAATTCGCTCTAACGATTTTGATTAAAATTCAAAAATCACTATTTTTTAGATGCTCTTTCAAATGTATATTCTCGTTTTGCCCACAAATTGTTTGAAGCACACTTTACTCTTGTGCTTCATAGGAAAGATAGGAGAAATGGTTGCCATGGTAACAAAATATAAATATTTTCCCATACTTATAAATTTTACATCTGAATTCAAATATTCCCTACTGCCGGGAACTAAATACATGTCGACACAAAAATCTGGTGACAGCACAGTGCACAACTTTCGATTACCGAAGGTAAGAGAAAGTTGTGCTGTGCCCAGTCACACCAGATTTTTTTGTATAACAGCAGCAGCATTATTGTTATTGTTTTTTGTTGAATATCACCATAAACCAAAGGGTGGATGGATATAAAGAAAATTAAATATAACAATTTGTCTTCGTTATCTTTCTAAATTATTACTATAATATTTTATAGGTATTAATTTCTTCTTCACAACTTATTCTTTTTTTAAAGGGAAGGTCTTTCAAAAAAAAAAAAAAAAAAAAAAGTGGAGGAACGCTAAAAGAATGTTTATTACTTTCTCTTACTTATATATAGGTTAATATAGAAAGTATTGGTTTCGTGTAAAAAATTCGATGTCGAGATTTTGATGGATCTTCACGTTTTGAGGACCCCTGAATCCAAAAAAGTGGTTTTTGCGACATTGTCTGTCTGTCTGTCTGTGTGTGTTCAATTTAAAGCAAGAAGGAATTGAGCTACGAGGTTGAAATTTTATATTTAAGGTGCGCGTCTCGGGGTGCTAATTTTGGGACTTTCCAGCGGCCACAATTTAGAAGCTATCGACCTCAAATTTTTTTTTAAATTAAAGCTATTTAAAATATCTACAACTTATAGAAGCCCTTTTTTTGATTTTCGAAAAAAAAAAAAATTTTTTTTTAGATTAATCGCATTAAATAAAAGATATTTTAAAAAAAGGAGCTCTATAAGTTGTAGATAATTAAATTAGTAATCATTGTGTTAAAAAATAATTAATTTTTTGCCTTTAATTAATTAGCTGGAAAGTCTAGAATGAAATGCAATTTGTCCCTTGTTTTCCTATGGGGAACACTAACGCCATCTCTTGCCGCCTAGAGGAACTCGGTAGTCCAAAGCTTTCTAACGACTTTTCGAGACGCGCACCTTAAGTATTGTACCCTCCTGGACCGTGAAAATAGGCTTTTAATCAAAATCGGCCAAAGAGTACTAGTACTTTACTGATGCACTTTTTCAGAAATGGTTGCCATGGTAACAAAATATAAATATTTTCCCATACTTATAAATTTTACATCTTGAATTCTAATAAATCGGCGGAAACTAAATATATCTCGATACACAAAAAAATCTGGTGTGACAAGCACAGAACACAACTTTCTCTTACCTTCCATAATACAATTACCAAAGGTAAGAGAAAGTTGTGTGCTATGCGGCTAGTTACACCAGATTTTTTTTTTATTTTAAACATTTTTTTATGTTTTTCCATATTACCCTTAAATAATAATCTAATAATCTCGCTATTATTTTTGGCATCGTATTTTCTTTGTTCAAGATATAAGCAAAGCGTAAATGGAAAGAATAAAAACGGCGAGCAACGAACCCCTTCTTGTTGCCGTTTTATTACGAAAAGAAAAACTACATACAACAAGAAAAACATAAAACCTTCTTAAACAACAAAAAAACAAAAAATAAATAATAATAAACAGAAATGAGTTCTCTTTTTAGTTATATTTAAAGTAAAAAAAAAAAAACAAAGAAAAAGAGGATATTAATTATTTTCCTCTTGAAGATAAGATATAAGAAACTTTTCTTGCGATTAGATTAAGAAGAAGTTTGAAGCAATTTATTTTTAACGTTTTCTTTTTGATTTCAGATATCTTCTTTTATTTCCGGCTGTATAAGGGATTTGGTCCAGGAAATTGTAGTTCTTAATATACAGTTTTTTACCGCCTCCAGCGGGCCTACCAGACCAAGTCTTCTTTTCTTTATAATAATTCTCTAGTGTCCGTCTGTCACACTCTTTTTGGGCAACTTCCTGTTGAAATTTCGAAACCAAATTTTGTATGCTTAAAGAGGATTTTTTAGGGATTACAGGAATATTAATTTTCGACCCGAAATAACTTTTCGAGTTATTAATTGTTGAAATTATGATTATGAAATATATGAAGATATTAGAAATGAAAAGAAATTTATCTATTCTTTATAATAAGAATGTTAATGAAAATTTTTTTATTTATGTTTAATAATAATGTAAAATAAAAAATCTGGTGTGACTGGCTGGCGTACAGCACACAAATTTCTTTTACCCTTCGGTAAGAGAAAGTTGTGCACCTGATTCTTTTTGTGTATCGAGATATATTTAGTTTCCGCCGATATATTAGAATTCAAGCAGATTAAATAGTAGGCTGGGATGAGTAGTGCAGAGGGGTTGGAGAATAATAACCAGCAGATGTATCGCTCCACCTGACGTCCTTTATTTGGCAGATATTTCGATGCATAGGACACGCATCATCTTCAGTGCCTCGAGTGTGGCGCCCTCGGGACATTCCCTCTTTCGCGGAACCGAAATTTTTTTCCCGTCCGTTTAAATTTGATTTGTATTTAATACAAATCGAATTTTTAAATATTATTTTTTAAATCTCGGGGGGGGTAATTACCCCTTTACCCCCCCCCCTTGTATCCGCCCTTGTTTTGGAGTAAAACGTCACCTGGAAGTTGTACTTTACCTAAAAAATTTTTTCAGAAATTTTGGAATTTTCAATTTCTTTGTTATATTATGATAAAATACTCAATTTTAAAAAGTTTTTATTCTTTGACATTTTTCTAAAACTGAATAGTTTTTGAAATAATCAACGAAGAAAGACATTTTTGTCCTTTTCTTTAAATGTTGACTGGCCCTCGGGGCTTGGTGTAGAGGTTAGCGTGCTAACCTCGTATACCAAACGTCGCGGGTTCGGACCCCAGGCAGTCCGATGATTTTATTTAAGCCAATTGGATACCAAATGGCTAAAGGAATGCCTGGACCCCAAATAAATATAATTATTTAAACAACGGTTATCGTTAAAGTCTTAAATGGCCTAAGTTGCCGAAAAGACTGTGTGAATGTGTGTGTGAGTGTGAGTGTGAATGAGAAAAAAGTGTGAATGTTTTATTTAAAAAAAAAAAAAAAAAAAATGCTGACTGCTTGATTGAAATAAACTATGGTTATTTTTCAAAATTTTAATTTCATATTTGGACATTTTATACATAATAGAAAATCCTAAATAAATACAAATTTCATAAAATGAAAAATATGTAAAAGTTCCAAAAGTTCCCCTTTTGAATTGAAATTAACATACAAATCCCCATATGGGGATTTAACATTGGCTGGAAGAGTCGGAAAGGGAATTTGAAAAATCTCAACTACTGCATCAGTAAAGTGTACTTCAAACAATTTTCACGAAAAATCATTCTCTTTTACTAATAATATAGAAAATTACAGGATGAATTTCTTCAGCCAGGTCTTTGAATATTCTCGGAGTTCCGCATTCCGCCTCATGCGAAAAAAAGTTTATTCCAATTGACCTGGAAAGTTTTGCACTTGCTTTTTTTATTAATTCCGCTACCATCGTCATTTAAACGAAAAACATACCTCTTTTTGTGTTTGTTTGTTTTTTATCTTGTAGGTATTTTATTTTATTATTAAGTGTCCTCTTTTGTTTTTGTTTATGAACAACAACAACAACAACTTTGCCAAATGAATTAAAAGAGAGCGGGAGGGGGCTTTGTTCTTTTTACACGTTTTATGAATTAAAATGGATGGACCATCCCCCCCCCCCCCCTCTTTCTTTCCATCAACTCATCTTCTTCTTCTTCTCAGAGGTTTAAGTGGTGCCACTTTTATTATTTAATTTGATAGCATTCAATTTAAAAGTTTGAAAGCGGAGGCCAGGCAAGAAGAACTCTCCATCTCTGGTTAGGAGGCCCTGAGGAAGAAAGCTGCTGAACTAGATAACTTCACTATAGGCGGCTACACACTTGACAAGCATGCATGTGCAATCCTTTTGTGCCAGCATGCACAAATTCCCTTCGGCACAAGCATGCTTTTGCAAGAAAAACAGTTTATGCCAAAAATTAACCTAAATATAATAAAAAACTTAAAAAAAAAAATGCTTTTATTTAAATTGAACTAAAAAGAGAAAAATAATTTAACTTTTCTTGTTAAAATTGTTGAATATTTGACTTAGGCCGGTATCACACTGGGACACCACGGTGGCGCAACCAGTGGCGACACCGTGGTTACCGCAGCAACCAAACCGAGCAACCAATCAGGCAACCAAGAGAGACACCAGCAGTGCTGCACATTTTAAAAATCTGATCTCAAATTCAATTTGCAATATGGACGTTGAAGAGGTAGCACTGCTCTTATATGTGCGACGAAGAATGCTGGAGAAAAAGAGGAAATTTTGGATACATCCTTTTGTTGCCGATCGTTTGATAACTGGAGTATTTACAACCTTGTACGATGATTTGCGAAAGTATCCTAACAAATTATTATTTTATTTATGTGCGTATGTCAATCGCGTCATTCGTTTGATGAAGTATCCCAAAGTAAAGATCTGCTCTGAATTTCTATGATAAATCTTTCTGTATCGAAACTCATGATGAAAACGCACGGAAGAACAGGTCCTTTCACTAGCGGTTGCCATCAACTGGTGTCCGAGTGGGTGATGGTCCTCTATACAATTAACTGGCGCCACCACAGCGGTGGAGACACCAGTAGGATGTACGGACACTGCACGGCTGGTGGCGCAACCAAATTTGTGGAGCAACCAATCCGACACCAAGTGAGATATGCTCCATATGCTTACGTGTATTCTGAGTGGTGTCGCAACTGGTTGCGCCACTCTGGTGTCCCAGTGTGATACCGGCCTTAAAAAAAAGCGCAGAGGAAAAAATAATCGATTATGTGAAAAAAATATTCGATTATACCTTTATTTTTTCTCTAGCAAAATTTTTTTTCCCCTCCCGTGTAAATTATTTTAGTTTTTTTTTTTAAGAAATTTTTTCCGCCCTGTGGAAATTTTTTTTCCATGCAGTGTAAATCTTTTGAATTTTTTTCTTTTTTTTTTTTGGTACGAGTTTCATCCGATCTTTTCAAACACATTTTCCCCTAAAATAATCGATTTTTTCCCCCAATAATCCATTGTGAAAAATAATTGAAATAATCGATTATTTTTACTTTCTCTTACCTATGTATATATGTAATATATATATAGAGAGAAAGTATTGGATTCATGTCAAAAATTCGATGTCGAGATTTTGATGGATCTTCACGTTTTGAGGTCCCCTGAATCCAAAAAAGTGGTTTTCGCGACATGGTCTGTCTGTGTGTGTGTGTGTGTGTGTCTGTGTGTTTCAATTTTAAGCATGAAGGAATTGAGCTACGAGGTTGAAATTTTATATTTAAGTTAAACACCCCCGGGACCGGAAAAAATAAGCTTTTAATCAAAATCGGCCAAAGAGTACTAGTACTTTACTGATGTACTTTTTCAGTTTTTTTCGATTTTCTCAAAATTCGGTCTAACGATTTTGATTAAAATTCAAAAATCAATTATTTTTTAGATGCTCTTTCAAATGTATATTCTCGTTTTGCTCTCAAAATTGTTTGAAGCACACTTTACTCTTGTGCTTCATAGAGAAGATAGGAGAAATGGTTGCCATGGTAACAAAATATAAATATTTTCCCATGTTTATAAATTTGACATCTTTAATTCTAATATATTGGCGGGCCCCGGGGCGTGGTGTAGGAGGGTAGGTGCTAACCTCATATATCAAACGTCGCGGGTTCGGACCCCAGGCGTCCGATGATTTTATTTAAGCCATCTGGATACCAGATGGCTTAAATAAAATGCCTGGACCTTAATATATATAAATTCATAAATAACGGTTATCGTAAATGTCTTATATGGCCTGAGCTGCCGAAAAGACAGTGTGAATGTGTGAGTGAGGTGTGAGTGTGAATGAGAAAAAGTGTGAATGTTTTAAAAAAAAAAAAAAAAAAAATATATTGGCGGAAACTAAATATATGTCGACACAAAAAATCTGGTGTGACAAGCACAGAACACAACTTTCGATTACCGAAGGTAAGAGAAAGTTGTGTGCTGTGCGACAGTCACACCAGATTTTTTAAGAAAATAATCGGTGCATAATCGTTTATTATGTGCAGCCCCATTGATCACGCTACGAGTAAAAAGTTTGTTTGAGAATAAAATATGTATAGGTCACTCGTATTTGCCCTTACAACTAACTTAACCCATTTTCAAAATAAATGATTCAATTAATACTAAATAATTGAATTTGTTCTATGGAACAAAAAGCGTAGTAATTTTATTAGAATAAACTTTTTTTGTTTTTTTTTTATAACCATTTCGATTAAATTTGATTAATGAATATTTTAAATGAGTCTTTTTAATTAAAATTAGAAAATAAATGGAATGCTGCACTTTGGAATCTTCTCTCGTCTAGTCCTTCTGATTATATTCATTAAAAGATGTTTGGATGAATGGAATGTTCAAAATTAGATTTAGATTAGAAATCAATAGAAACAGAGAGAAAAAAAAAATTTAATTAAAATATTACCTAAAAATTCTAGGTGTGAAAAAGCACACATCACACAACGTTGCCTTATGGTTGTTCGAACGTACCCCGTAAGTCATAATAGAATCTAATTTTTTTTTTTTTTTTTAATAATATAAAAAATTTGAATGCATAAATTTAACCACTTATTATAATATTTAGTCGTGACCTATCATAATTTATGGTTGGATTAAGCTAATAATTTAATTACCAAAAATAATAAATGAATGATTTTTGACTCAAGTATTTCTTTGCATAATATAGATCTGGCAACATTACATTTATCAGCTGTTTATGTTGATCTTGTATAGTGTTCAGTTGTATTTTATTTATAATATTACAATGAGTATTGCTAATCAGTTTAGAAACAATAGGCGGGCGATTTGCGAAAAAAATATCGTCAATTGAAAAAAACAACAAAAATGTAAGTGAAAGCGTGAAACACGTTTCATTTTATACGACGTTGCCGAACTAATCTGAGTCACGTGAGTTACTTAATTAGGTAGTATGGTGGACTGATATTTTCGTGAATTTTTGTCTTTCTTGTAAAAATATTTTTAAAAGTCTTGGACAGATAATTTTGATTTTATTTTTAACGTATTCTACGGAAGTTAAGGTTGTTCGGACATAAAAGCACTTTGTTAGATTAAAAGCTAATTTTTTAATATGTTATTAATCACTATCACATACGTATAAAATAAAATTTTGAAGCAGATCTGACACAGGGTTATCGTGTAATTAATTTAAAAAAAATTGAAATTTAACATGTAGTCTATGGGGAATATCGACGAAACGCACACATATCGAATTATATAGCCACCTCTGCAATAGGTAAAAAAAACAAAAAAACTTACTTTTTTATCATATCACTTCCGAGGAATACGTTAAACATAAAATCAAAAGTTTCTGTTGAGGGCTTTTAAAGATATTTTAACATGAAAGTCAAAAAATTCTCCAAAATGACAGTCGTCAATATTTAAAAATAAGGAAGTCACGAGACTCAGACCAGTCTGGCAACGCCGCATAAAATAATATCTCATTTCTCGCTGTCAGTTACATTTTTTTTTCCAATTTTACGATATTTTTTCTCGCAAATCGTCCATTGTGTTTAAACTGATTTGCATTAAACATTGTAATATATTAAATAAAATAAAATTGAAGGCTTTTAAGATTTAAAATAAACAGCTGATGAATGCAATGTTGCCAGTTCTATATTACGTGAAATACTGCTCAAGTCAAAAGTCATTCATTTATTATTTTTGGTAATTAAATTATTAACTTAATACAATTATAAACTATGATAGGTCACGACTAAATTATAATAAGGAATTTTGGCATTCAAATTTTTAATTTTATTTAAAAAAAATTTAGATTCTATTATGACTTACGGGGTACTAACCGAACAACCTTAATATCCGAACAACCTTAACTCAAAAGTTGTGCAATGAGATCTAAGACCAGATTTTTATCATTGATCTTATTAAATATATAAAATTTCAACCTCGACTCTTTTCTTTCTTGATATTTCCATCAAAATCACGTCATGTGTGATAGCACAGGACTCTTTCGAATGCCGATCAATGATTGGTCGTGTAATTAATTTTATTAGAAGAATTTCCTTTCTTTTTATGTTGATAAATTTAGAAGAAAAAAAATAATAACTTCATTAAAATCATCGCTTCATTGAAGTGCATCAAATGAACAAAGGGAATCTTAATAAATACGGAAACTCGTTTGATTTTGCAATTGGGCTTAGACAGTATTAATAATTCTCAAGATTAAACAAGACAAAAATAAATTTCCTTTCATCTTGTCAAAATAAAGGAATGTAATGGAAAAGGGAATCTGGTGTGACTCGTCGCACCTTCGGTAATTAAAAGTTGTGCTCAGTCCTTATCACACCAGATTGTTTGTGTCGAAATATAGTTTAGTTTTGACAATATGGTACATTAGAATTCAAGATGTCAAATTTATAAGTATGGGAAAATATTTATATTTTGTTACCATGGCAACCATTTCTCCTATCTTCCTTATGAAGTACAAGAGTAAAGTGGTCTTCAGAAGATTTCAATCACAAAATGAGAATATACATTTTAAAGAGCATCTAAAAATTAATTGATTTTTGAATTTTAATCAAAATCGTTGCAGCGAATTTTGAAAAAATCGAAAAAAACTGAAGAAGTACATCAGTAAAGTACTAGTATTTTACTTTGGCCGATTTTGTTTAAAAGCTTGTTTTCACGTCCCATGAAGGGTACCTAACTTAATTATAAAATTTCAACCTCCTAACTCTTTACTTTCTATTTGCATTATTGTTAAGGGCGTAACGAGAAATGGCAGTGAGTCATAAAATCTCAAAGGTTTAAGAGGTGTTTAGGCTCGCTTTTATTTTACATCCCCCCCAATGCTGGCTCTTAATGAAAATAATATACACCCCTATTATAAACACTGTATAGTGAATTTTACTATCTAATAAATAGCTACGTGTTTAGAATCTATCCGGGAAGAGAAATTTCGGGAGAATTTATACGAATGAGAACAAGGAGGAGGGATACTTGTTGTATTCAAGGTCGGATACAAGGGGGGCGTAAAGGGGGCAATTACTCCCCCTGAGATTTGAAAAAAAAAATGCATTTTTAATGTAAAATTTTAAAAAATTAATACTTAAAAATTTGATTTATATTTATATTCTGACAAACAAATACTGAATGCGCCTTTAAATTACCGAAATTAAGAAGAAAATGTGTGCTGTGCGACCAGTCACTCCAGATTACCCCCCCCCCCCCCCCCCCGAGAAATACCTCTGGATCCGCCACTGGTTGTATTGTTTCTCTTTCGTGTGTTTATAATTCACAAAAAGACAGCATATTCCTTCATTTTAACTATTATATGAAATTCGTTGTGATTTCATAGTAATAAAAA
>JAKCPI010020113.1:0-14326 GCA_023213315.1 Euborellia annulipes | reverse complement strand
TATCAATAACCATATCATCAGAGTTGGTTTAAACATTGAATCCCTCGAAGAGCATCTCGAAAAACTCACCAACAGGTTTACCATGAAAGCTCGGCTTCACGAAAATCCACTCATTTCGGAAATATACAATTAAAATTAAATTTTTACATGCTTTTATTTTTATATATTCTTTTTGCTATGCATTTTACCTTTTGAACTTTTATTTTTATACAAAAATGATAAGGTTTTTTTATAAAATTTTTTCCTTATACAACCTTGGGCAAAGCAAGACTTTAGAAGGAGGAGAAAACCCGGATACCTGATTGGGAGCTAGATGGCTCGAAGTCAGTACAAAAATAAATGTAAACATTAATTATGTATTTTAATTTGAATAAATGTCTTAAATGTTAAATGTCCTATTCACCATGAAGCAGCATCAAATTGCAAAATAGCTAAGAATAGGAAAAGTTTCCTGGATATTGACAACAAAATATTATTTTTTAAAACTATAATCCGGCCCAGACCAACATATGGTGCATCAATCTCAACAGCTCCATCCAACATCCGGCTCCTAAAAAGAGTCCAGTCAACCACTCTGCGTTTAATGGCTGACCCGCCACCACGAACATCAAATGAAATAATCCATGAAGCACTGGAGGTAGAGGACCTCAACGACTTCATAGATAAAATAATAAGAAGACACGAACTAAGAACCTCCATGCATCCAAATGCTTTAATGAATAGCTCAAATTAAATTAATATAATTATATTAATTGTTCACTCTTTTTCTTTCTCTTTTAAAATTTTATAAAAAAATTGCAATAGGTTTTTATTAAAATTTTTCCTATTTAATTAAAAAATTTGACTCAAATCATTTAAAAGTAAAATTTAAATTATAAAAAAGACAAAGGAAAAGAGCTTGGCTCGATGCCTTTTATAAAATTATTTGTAAAAATACATTCGCCAAGAGCGAGGAAATGTATTGAAAGGAAAAATAAATAAATTCAAATTCTCTCTCCTATTCGCCACGGCTTGTGACGTCATGGCTTGCAGCGTCACGGCAGTGACGGCTTGTAACGCGACATGCTGATAGAAGGGCGAAAAAATTTGAGAGGATCAAATAAAAGTTTCACTTTAATAAATAATTAATACAAAATGTGGTCTATAATTAAAAAACATTTTAAATAGCAATTGAGTTAAAAAATATTATTCATATCCCCCATCTACACACGCCAACATTATTAAGAACTACAATTTAGCCCTCGGGGCTTGGTGTAGAGGTTAGCGTGCTAACCTCGTATACCAAACGTCGCGGGTTCGGACCCCAGGCAGTCCGATGATTTTATTTAAGGCATTTGGATACCAAATGGCTTAAATAAGAATGCCTGGACTCCATATATGTATATTAATCAACAATGGTTATCGTAAAAGTCTTATATGGCCTGAGTTGCCGAGGAGACTGTGTGAATGTGTGTGTGAGTGCGAGTGTGAATGAGAAAAAAAAAAAAAAAAAACTACAATTTAATATTTTAACGAAATTTATTATAAACACATTATCAATTATAAAAAATTTTGGGACTTGTATACGTATTTTTGTTCATTCCCCTCTGTCTTTCAGTCATAATTTTATTTTAATGGCTGCAAGTGTTTTTTACTTTCTCTTACCTATGTATATATGTAATATATATATAGAGAGAAAGTATTGGATTCATGTCAAAAATTCGATGTCGAGATTTTGATGGATCTTCACGTTTTGAGGTCCCCTGAATCCAAAAAAGTGGTTTTCGCGACATGGTCTGTCTGTGGGTGGGTGGGTGGGTGGGTGGGTGGGTGTGTGTCAAATTTTAAGCATGAAGGAATTGAGCTATGAGGCTGAAATTTTATATTTAAGTTAAACACCCCCCGGGACCGGAAAAATAAGCTTTTAATCAAAATCGGCCAAAGAGTACTAGTACTTTACTGATGTACTTTTTCAGTTTTTTTCGATTTTCTCAAAATTCGCTCTAACGATTTTGATTAAAATTCAAAAATCAATTATTTTTTAGATGCTCTTTCAAATGTATATTCTCGTTTTGCCCACAAAATTGTTTGAAGCACACTTTACTCTTGTGCTTCATAGGAAAGATAGGAGAAATGGTTGCCATGGTAACAAAATATAAATATTTTCCCATACTTATAAATTTTACATCTGAATTCAAATATTCCCTACTGCCGGGAACTAAATACATGTCGACACAAAAAATCTGGTGTGACAAGCACAGTGCACAACTTTCGATTACCGAAGGTAAGAGAAAGTTGTGTGCTGTGCGCCAGTCACACCAGATTTTTTTTGTATAACAGCAGCAGCATTATTGTTATTGTTTTTTGTTGAATATCACCATAAACCAAAGGGTGGATGGATATAAAGAAAATTAAATATAACAATTTGTCTTCGTTATCTTTCTAAATTATTACTCTAATATTTTATAGGTATTAATTTCTTCTTCACAACTTATTCTTTTTTTAAAGGGAAGGTCTTTCAAAAAAAAAAAAAAAAAAGTGGAGGAACGCTAAAAGAATGTTTATTACTTTCTCTTACTTATATATAGGTTAATATAGAAAGTATTGGTTTCGTGTAAAAAAATTCGATGTGGAGATTTTATTGGATATACACGTTTTGAGGTCCCCTGAATCCAAAAAGTGGTTTTTGCGACATTGTCTGTCTGTCTGTCTGTCTGTGTTCAATTTAAAGCAAGAAGGAATTGAGCTACAAGGTTGAAATTTTATATTTAAGGTGCGCGTCTCGGGGTGCTAATTTTGGGACTTTCCAGCGGCCACAATTTAGAAGCTATCGACCTCAAATTTTTTTTTAAATTAAAGCTATTTAAAATATCTACAACTTATAGAAGCCCTTTTTTGATTTTCGAAAAAAAAAATTTTTTTTTAGATTAATCGCATTAAATAAAAGATATTTTAAAAAAAGGAGCTCTATAAGTTGTAGATAGTTAAATTAGTAATCATTGTGTTAAAAAATAATTAATTTTTTGCCTTTGATTAATTAGCTGGAAAGTCTAGAATGAAATGCAATTTGTCCCTTGTTTTCCTATGGGGAACACTAACGCCATCTCTTGCCGCCTAAAGGAACTCGGTAATCAAAAGCTTTCTAACGACTTTTCGAGACGCGCACCTTAAGTATTGTACCCTCCTGGACCGTGAAAATAGGCTTTTAATCAAAATCGGCCAAAGAGTACTAGTACTTTACTGATGCACTTTTTCAGAAATGGTTGCGATGGTAACAAAATATAAATATTTTCCCATACTTATAAATTTTACATCTTGAATTCTAATAAATCGGCGGAAACTAAATATATCTCGATACACAAAAAAATCTGGTGTGACAAGCACAGAACACAACTTTCTCTTACCTTCCATAATTCAAGTACCAAAGGTAAGAGAAAGTTGTGTGCTATGCGGCTAGTTACACCAGATTTTTTTTTTTATTTTAAACATTTTTTTATGTTTTTCCATATTACCCTTAAATAATAATCTAATAATCTCGCTATTATTTTTGGCATCGTATTTTCTTTGTTCAAGATATAAGCAAAGCGT
The DNA here is from genome assembly GCA_023213315.1 of Euborellia annulipes. Lineage (NCBI taxonomy): Eukaryota > Metazoa > Arthropoda > Insecta > Dermaptera > Anisolabididae > Euborellia > Euborellia annulipes. The sequence goes on along the minus strand of JAKCPI010020113.1, from coordinate 10,759 downwards.
AAATGGAAAGAATAAAAACGGCGAGCAACGAACCCCTTCTTGTTGCCGTTTTATTACGAAAAGAAAACTACATACAACAAGAAAAACATAAAACCTTCTTAAACAACAAAAAAAACAAAAAATAAATAATAATAAACAGAAATGAGTTCTCTTTTTAGTTATATTTAAAGTAAAAAAAAAAAAACAAAGAAAAAGAGGATATTAATTATTTTCCTCTTGAAGATAAGATATAAGAAACTTTTCTTGCGATTAGATTAAGAAGAAGTTTGAAGCAATTTATTTTTAACGTTTTCTTTTTGATTTCAGATATCTTCTTTTATTTCCGGCTGTATAAGGGATTTGGTCCCGGAAATTGTAGTTCTTAATATACAGTTTTTTACCGCCTCCAGCGGGCCTACCAGACCAAGTCTTCTCTTCTTTATAATAATTCTCTAGTGTCCGTCTGTCACACTCTTTTTGGGCAACTTCCTGTTGAAATTTCGAAACCAAATTTTGTATGCTTAAAGAGGATTTTTTAGGGATTACATGAATATTAATTTTCGTCCCGAAATAACTTTTCGAGTTATTACTTGTTGAAATTATGATTATGAAATATATGAAGATATTAGAAATGAAAAGAAATTTATCTATTCTTTATAATAAGAATGTTAATGAAACATTTTTTATTTATGTTTAATAATAATGTAAAATAAAAAAATCTGGTGTGACTGGCTGGCGTACAGCACACAAATTTTTTTACCCGTCGGTAAGAGAAAGTTGTGCACCATGCTAGTCACACCTGCTTTTCTTGTGTATCGAGATATATTTAGTTCCCCCGATATATTAGAATTCAAGATGTAAAATTTATAAATATGGGAAAATATTTATATTTTGTTGCCGGCGGGCCTGGCAAGAAGAAAGAACCACCAAGATCAATGTTGTTAAGCAACGTCAAGTGGTGCTGAATATCGGGATAGGTGGGCCCCCGAAAAACAAGACCATTGGAACGCCCGCCGGAAGCCATCGATACTGTATAAATATAGTTTTTATAGAAATAATATAATGCAAATTCTAATAAATATAAATATAGTTAATAAATAAATTTATAAATGTCAAATGGCCTCTGCAGCCGAAATGACTTTCTTTAAAAAAAAAAAAAAAAAAAAATCTGGTATGACTGGCACAGCACACAACTTTCTCTTACCTTCGGTAATCGAAAGTTGTGACTGTGCTTGTCACACCAGATTTTTTGTGTCGACCTATATTTAGTTCCCGACAGTACGGAACATTTGAATTCAGATGTAAAATTTATAAGTATGGGAAAATATTTATATTTTGTTACCATGGCAACCATTTCTCCTATCTTCCCTATGAAATACAAGAGTAAAGTGGTCTTCAGAAGATTTCAATTGCAAAATGAGAATATACATTTTAAAGAGCTTTTAGATGCTCTATTTTTTAGATAATAATTGATTTTTGAATTTTAATCAAAATCTTTACAGTGAATTTTGAGAAAATTGAAAAAAAAAAAAAAAACTGAAAAAGTACATCAGTAAAGTACTAGTATTCTTTGGCCGAAAGCTTCCTGTCCTGTCACGTCTTAGGGGAGTGCCTAACTTAAATATAAAATTTCAGCCTCTTAGCTCTTTTAGTTCTTGGGATATTTTGATCACCGACAGGCACACACACAGAAACTGGCCATATCGCGAAAACCACTTTTTGGACTCAGGAGACCTCAAAATGTGTATATTCATCAAAAATCTCGCCATCGAATTCAATACTTTATTATAGGCCTACGGTATATTACATATATAAGTCTACATACATAGGTAAGAGAGAAGTAAAAGTAAATCAATCGGGAATGACTTCCCAAAACTTTCTGGTATATTCTTTTGGCATTATGTCCGTGTGTTCTTGCGTGAACACGATTGCCTAAAAACTCGAGCAGCTAGATCGATGAAATTTGGTATATCCTCCTCCTTGCACTAAAATTGTAAATTTCTATCAACTTTTGGAGTAAAACGTCATCTGGAAGTAGTACTTCACAACTAAAAAGTTTTTTAGTAATTTTGAAATTTTCAATTCCGTTGTCATATTGTGATAAATTATTCTATTTTAAAAAGTTTTTATTCTTTGACATTTTTTTGAAAACTGAATAGTTTTTGAAATAATCAGAGAAGAAAACGACATTTTTGTCCTTTTCTTTAAATGTTGACTGCTTGAAATAAACTATGGTTATTTTTCAAAATTTTAATCTCATATTTGGACATTTTATACACTAATAAAGAATCCTAAATAAATACAAAATTTCATAAGAATTGGAAAAATTTAATTGTCAAAAGTTCCCCCTTTTGAATTGAAATTAACATACAAATCCCCATATGGGGATTTAACATTGGCTGGAAGAGCCGGAAAGGGAATTTGAAAAATCTCAACTACTGCATCAGTAAAGTGTAGCCTACTTCAAACAATTTTCACGAAAAATCATTCTCTTTTACTAATAATATAGAAAATTACAGGATGAATTTCTTCAGCCAGGTCTTTGAATATTCTCTGAGTTCCGCATCCCGCCTCATGCGAAAAAAGTTTATTCCAATTGTCCTGGAATGTTTTGCACTTGCTTTTTTTTATTAATTCCGCTACCATCGTCATTTAAACGAAAAAAAAAATACCTCTTTTTGTGTTTGTTTGTTTTTTATGTTGTAGGTATTTTATTTTATTATTAAGTGTCCTCTTTTGTTTTTGTTTATGAACAACAACAACAACAACTTTGCCAAATGAATTAAAAGAGGGCGGGAGGGGGCTTTTTGTTCTTTTTACACGTTTTATGAATTAAAATGGATGGACCATTCCCCCCCCCCCCCTCTTTCTTTCCTTGATCTTCTTCTTCTTCTTAGAGGTTTAAGTGGTGCCACTTTTATTATTTAATTTGATAGCATTCAATTTAAAAGTTTTAAAGTGGAGGCCAGGCAAGAAGAACTCCCCATCTCTGGTTAGGAGGCCCTGAGAAAGGAAGCTGCTGAACTAGTTAACTTCACTAAAGGCGGCTACACACTTGACAAGCATGCATGTGCAATCCTTTTGTACCATATTCGGTAATTGCATGCTTGTGCAAGCAACAGCTTACGCCGAAAATTAACCTAAAAATGTCAAACTCGGAAGGTTATTTATTCAAAAGATAACAAGAAATCCTCACTTGCTTTAAACAGAGACACAATAAATATTAATATTTAAATTGAAATTTTAAATGAATTAATATATATTTTATTAAATAAATATTAAATGTCAAGACGTCTATAAAATGGCGGAGAGTTTTGTTTGCGCATGATTAAAATTAAATCGAGCCTCAAGCGGCTTGCACAACTAAAAAGCTTGCGCAAAATTCTTCTACAGACGGTACAGTTTGCTTGTACAAAAAGATTGCATGCTTGTCAAGTTTGCAGTTAGGTGTGTAGCCGCCTTAAGACAAAGTTTTTTTTTTTTTTTAATAACTCTTTTTTTGAATATATATATGGGTGATTCTTTTACAAACCGAACACTTTCTGACCGACATGTTTTTGATTTTGCTGAAATTTTTTTTACGGGTTCTATAACGAAAAAAAAGATAGCCATCCGCGAGGATTTTCTTTTTTCTTTAATATTTTGGGAAATATCGAGGGTCGAAAATGTGAAAATTTGATGATTTTCGGCTTAGACGCTCACTTTTAAAAATTCATAACTCTGGTTCTATTTGAGCTAGAAAAAAACTTTTTTTACCATTTTAAAGCTAAAAGAGTGAACTTTAAGAAAAAAAATTGTCTCACCAAAATTTATTAAAGATTTCACACGATAAACTTTTTCGTGCAAAGATTTTTTTCTTGCCCTAGGGCATGCACGAAAAAGTTTATCGGCTTGAATAACTCCTCTGTCTTAAGAGGTATAATTATGGGGAATATATGGTTAGAAAGAATGAGTTTTCAGCTAAAGATTTCACCATTTATTTTTTTTCTATCATTTTATTTTACCGCGCTGCGGTAAATTCCAATTTGAAAGTTTAAACCCCTGTAGATTCCGAACAGCTAATCAGATCAGACTAAATGGGATGTCATTTGGTGCAGAAAGAAAACCTCTAATAGAATAAGTAAAAAAAATCCCGAGTAATTAACTCCAAAATTAGTTTTTTTCTCGAAAAACCTCATTTTTTAGGCAAAAAAATATCGAAAAATAGCCCTACTTGTGCAACGGATAGCTACTTGACCATAAAAGCTACATTAAATCTAAATATAGTTTTAAAAAGAGTGGTTCAAAACCCCCGGACTTTTTTTTCTTATTTTTAATATGACGTCATTTTACCGCATGAGAGTACTTGGCGGGATTTTTTTTTCAATAGTACTAATTGATTCTCCATCGATTAAAAAACCGTTATCGGCATAAAATTTGACGTAGAATGCGATGGTTATAATAAAAAAGTGATACATTTGGGGCCCCATTGTTAAAAATCGATTTAAAGATTTCAATTGTTGATAACAATGTGAAAAATTTACATCAGTTTTTATTAGTAGGTCTATTTATATATTTTTGTTGATTGCCGGAAGAAAATTCATTCCTAATATACTTTAACGATACTCTTTTTTTTAAAGATACTTTTATTTTGTTGATGAGAGGGAGAGAAATTTAATAGTTTTTAAATTAGAATATTTTTTTTTTTTTTTAATAATAATAATAAAATTGGCAAGATGTCAGTAACAATGAAATAAAAAGAAATTTTTATTTTTCTTATCTATCAGGAAAAGAAATAGAAATATGACGAGTTTTTGCTTAGAGAAACAAAAAAAAAAAAAAAAAAAAAAAACTTTTTCAATCTTTTAGTGCTGAATTAATCAGGATCCGTGAATTAATACAATTCAAGTTAGGTACCTTCTTGAGAAGGGACACAAAACTTTTGATCAAAATCTGCCAAAGAGTACTATACTAGTACTTTACTGGTGTACTTTTTTAGTTTTTTTTTTTTTCAATTTTCTCGATATTCCCTTTAAAGATTTCTTTCAAATTTTAAATAATTCCTAGTTACGGGATAGAAAACAAATTGCGCTAGGTCTCGTCTTCGGGAAACCTCGAGTACTAGTACTTTATTGGTGTACTTTTTTAGTTTTTTCCAATTTTCTTCAAATTCTCTTTAAATATTTCTTTCAATTTTTAAATATTTTCTTATTTCTTCTATAGAAATAGAATTTGGCCTCTCGAGTACTAGTACCTTACTGGTGTACTTTTTTAGGTTTTCCTAATTTTCTTGAAATTTCCTTTGACTTTTTCTTTCAAGTTTTAAATCGTTCCTGGTCCCGGGATAGAAAACAAATTGCACTAGGTCTTGTCTTCGGAAAACCTCGAGTACTAGTACTCTACTTGTGTACTTTTTTAGTTTTTTCCAATTTTCGTTTTACAGGTTTTATAATGTTCAAAGCCTAGAGGGCTTGCTTCCTGGTCAAACCCTCCCTCTCTTTGCCCTGGACCCATAGATTTAACTCTCCACGAATATCAAATTTTAATTAATGTGCAATTTTGTAAATTTAATTTTTTATATCAATAATTACTTAACAATGTATTTAATTTAATAATGTCAACAAGGCCAATTAGTAGAAAAATACCTATTATTGAAATTCTATTATTAAAATACTAATTATTAATTAATTTTATTGAAAATAATAATTTTTAATTGTCTCCAGGCTGACGCATTTCCTGGGCAACTCTCTTACGTATATCTCATGATTAAAGTTTTCTTAGGAGGCACTGCCTCCTTCCTCTAAGTATCCACCCAGTAATGTTGCTATTCCTCAAAGCTCTCCCTGGACTGTTATTTCTTAATTTGGTGTTTTTATTGATGTTTCCATTGAGGAGCAAGTTGTCTCGTTATATTTCTTTCAAATTTTAAATATTTTCCTATTTCTTCTATACAAATCAAATTCGCGCCCCTCGAGTATTCGTACTTTACTGATGTACTTTTTTTTAGTTTTTTATCAATATAAAAAAAAGACCGAGCTCAGGCTCGGTCACCCCGGAACTGTATATTAATCAATAACGGATATCGTCAAAGTCTTATATGGCCTGAATTGCCGAAAAAACTCTGTGAATGAGAAAAAAGTGTGTTTTTTATGAAAAAAAAAAAATCTTAATTTCTAATATATCTGCAGAAACTAGATATATTCCCACGCAAAAAATCTGGTGTGATAAGCACAGAACACAACTTTCAATCACCGAAGGTAAGAGAAAGTTGTGTGATGTGCCACCAGTCACGCCAGATATTTGATCACTAGAAGTGTTCAATTATGTGAAAAAATAATCGATTATACCTTTTTTTTTCTCTAGCATAATTTTTTGCGGGAAATTTATTTTCCCTCCCGTGTAAATTTTTTTTCCATCCAGTGTAAATCTTTTGAATTTTTTCTTTTTTTTTTTGTACGAAGTTCATCCGATCTTTTCAAACACATTTTCCCCCAAAATAATCGATTTTTTCCCCAATAATCCATTATGAAAAATAATCGATTATTTTTTAAGAAAATAATCGGTGCATAATCGTTTATTATGTGCAGCCCTATTGATCACGCTACGAGTAAAAAGTTTTTGTTTGAGATAAATATGTATAGGTCACTCGTATTTGCCCTTACAACTAACTTAACCCATTTTCAAAATAAATGATTCAATTAATACTAAATAATTGAATTTGTTCTATGGAACAAAAAGCGTAGTAATTTTATTAGAATAAACTTTTTTGTCTTTTTTTTTTTTATAACCATTTCGATTAAATTTGATTAATGAATATTTTAAATGAGTCTTTTTAATTAAAATTAGAAAATAAATGGAATGCTGCACTTTGGAATCTTCTCTCGTCTAGTCCTTCTGATTATATTCATTAAAAGATGTTTGGATGAATGGAATGTTCAAAATTAGATTTAGATTAGAAATCAATAGAAACAGAGAAAAAAAAAATTTTTAATTAAAATATTACCTAAAAATTCTGGTGTGAAAAAGGACACATCACACAACTTTGTTCGGATAGTACCTCGTAAGTCATAATAGAATCTAAATTTTTTTTTTTAATAAAATAAAAAATTTGAATGCCAACATTCCTTATTATAATTTAGTCGTGACCTATCATAGTTTATAATTGGATTAAGTTAAAATAATTTAATTACCAAAAATAATAAATGAATGACTTTTGACTTGAGCAAGTATTTCACGTAATATAGATCTGGCAACATTGCATTCATCAACTATCTATTTTAAATCTTAAACGCCTTCAATTTTATTTTATTTAATATATTACAATGTTTAATGCAAATCAGTTTAAACACAATGGACGATTTGCGAGAAAAAATATCGTAAAATGGAAAAAAAAATGTAACTGACAGCTAGAAAAGAGAATTATTTTATGCGACGTTGCCAGGCTGGTCTGACTCTCGAGACTTCCTTATTTTCAAATATTGGCGACTGTCATTTTGGAGAATTTTTTGACTTTCTTGTTAAAATATCTTTAAAAGCGTTGGGCAGAAACTTTTGATTTTATTTTTAACATATTCCTCGGAAGTGAATTGATAAAAAAGTAAGTTTTTTTTGTTTTTGTATCTAATGCAGAGGTGGCTATATAATTCGATATGTGTGCGTTTCGTCGATATTCCCCATAGACTACATGTTAAATTTCAATTTTTTTAAAAATTAATTACACGATAACCCTGGGTCAGATCTGCTTCAAAAATTTTATTTTTAACGTATGTGATAGTGATTAATAACATATTAAAAAATTAGCTTTTAATATTATACAGTGCTTTAATGTCCGAACAACCTTAATAATTTAATTACTAAAAATAATAAATGAATGACTTTTGACTCAAGTATTTCTTTGCATAATATAGATCTCGCAACATTCGTATTTGACAGCTGATCATGTTGATCTTGTATAACTTAGTGTTCAGTTGTATTTTATTTATAATATTACAATGAGTATTGCTAATCAGTTTAGATACACAGGGCGGGCGATTTGCGAAAAAAATATCGCAAATTAAAAAAAAAGTAAGTGAAAGCATGAAACACGTTTTATTTTATACGACGTTGCCGAACTAATCTGAGTCACGTGACTTACTTAATTACAAGGGCGGTCCTAGCCTTACATTTTTGGGGGGGTCACTGTTTTTTTTTTTTTTTTTATAGTATAAATAAATGGGCCTGGGCCCCAATAAATATATATTAATCAAATATGAGAATCGTTTAAGTCTTAAATGGCCTAAGTTGCCGAAAAAGACTGTGTGAATGGGAGAGTGAGTGGGAAAAAAGTGTGTGTTAAAAAAAAAAAAAAGATTTTGGGAGGGGGTCACGACCCCGGTGACCTCCCCTCTGGGACCGCCCTTGCTTAATTAGGTAGTATGGTGGACTGATATTTTCGTGAATTTTTGTCTTTCTTGTTAAAATATTTTTTAAGTCTTGGACAGATAATTTTGATTTTATTTTTAACGTATTCTACGGAAGTTAAGGTTGTTCGGACATAAAAGCACTCCTATAATATTAAAGCTAATTTTTTAATATGTTATTAATCACTATCAAATACGTATAAAATAAAATTTTGAAGCAGATCTGACGCAGGGTTATTGTGTAATTAATTTTTAAAAAATTGAAATTTAACATGTAGCCTATGGGGAATATCGACGAAACCACACATATCTTAGTATATCCTCTGCAATAGGTAAAAAAAAAACAAAAAAACTTACTTTGTTATCATATCACTTCCGAGGAATACTTTAAACATAAAATCAAAAGTTTCTGCCGACCGCTTTTAAAGATATTTTAACAAGAAAGTCAAAAATTCTCCAAAATGACAGTCGCCAATATTTAAAATAATGACGATTTGAGAGTGAGATCAGTCCGGCAACGTCGCATAACATAATATTCATTTCTAGCTGTCAGTTACATTTTTTTTTCAATTTTACGATATTTTTTTCTCGCAAATCGTCCATTGTGTTTAAACTGATTTGCATTAATCATTGTAATATATTAAATAAAATAAAATTGAAGGCTTTTAAGATTTAAAATAGATAGTTGATGAATGCAATGTTGCCAGATCTATATGACGTGAAATACTGCTCGAGTCAAAAGTCATTCATTTATTATTTTTGGTAATTAAATTATTAACTTAATACAATTATAAACTATGATAGGTCACGACTAAATTATAATAAGGAATTTTGCCATTCAAATTTTTAATTGTATTTAAAAAAAAATTTAGATTCTATTATGACTTACGATGTACTATCCGAACAACCTTAATATCCGAACAACCTTAACTCAAAAGTTGTGCAATGAGATCTAAGACCAGATTTTTATCATTGATCTTATTAAATATATAAAATTTCAACCTCGACTCTTTTCTTTCTTGATATTTCCATCAAAATCACGTCATGTGTGATAGCACAGGACTCTTTCGCATGCCGATCAATGATTGGTCGTGTAATTAATTTTATTAGAAGAATTTCCTATCCTTTCTTTTTCTGTTGATAAATTTAGAAGAAAAAAAAATAATAACTTCATTAAAATCATCGCTTCATTGAAGTGCATCAAATGAACAAAGGGAATCTTAATAAATACGGAAACTCGTTTGGTTTTGCAATTGGGCTTAGACAGTATTAATAATTCTCAAGATTAAACAAGACAAAAAATAAATTTCCTTTCATCTTGTCAAAATAAAGGAATGTAATGGAAAGGGGAATCTGGTGTGACTCGTCGCACTTTCGGTAATTAAAAGTTGTGCTCAGTCCTTATCACACCAGATTGTTTGTGTCGAAATATAGTTTAGTTTTGACAATATGGTACATTAGAATTCAAGATGTCAAATTTATAAGTATGGGAAAATATTTATATTTTGTTACCATGGCAACCATTTCTCCTATCTTTCTATGGAGTACAAGAGTAAAGTGGTCTTCAGAAGATTTCAATCGCAAAATGAGAATATACATTTAAAAGAGCACTAAAAATTAATTGATTTTTGAATTTTAATCAAAATCGTTGCAAGCGAATTTTGAAAAAATCGAAAAAAACTGAAGAAGTACATCAGTAAAGTACTAATACTCTTAGGTCGATTTTGTTCAAAAGCTTCGTGTCACGTCCCATGGAGGTGCCCTAACTTAAATATAAAATTTCAACCTCCTAGCTCTTTACTTTCTATTTGCATTATTGTTAAGGGCGTAACGAGAAATGGCAGTGAGTCATAAAATCTCAGAGGTTTAAGAGGTGTCTAGGCTCGCTTTTATTTTACATCCCCCCCCCAATGCTGGCTCCTTAATGAAAATAATATACACCCCTATTATAAACATTGTATAGTGAATTTTACTATCTAATAAATAGCTACGTGTTTAGAATCTATCCCGGAAGAGAAATTTCGGGAGAATTTATGCGAATGAGAACAAGGAGGAGGGATACTTGTTGTATTCAAGGGCGGATACAAGGGGGCGTAAGAGGGGGGCAATTACTTCCCTAGAGATTTGAAAAAAATGTATTTTTAATGTAAATTTTAAAAATTAATTAAAAATTTGATTTGTATTTATATTCTGGCAAATAAGTACAGAATGCGCCCTCCTTAATTACCGAAACCGAAAAAAATTGTGCTGTGAAACCAATCACGCCAGCTTACCCCCCCCCGAAAAATACCTCTGGATCCGCCACTGGTTATATTGTTTTCTCTTTCATGTGTTTATAATTCACAAAAAAAGACGGCATATTCCTTCATTTAACTATTATGAAATTCATTGTGATTTCATAG
>JAKCPI010020112.1:0-25828 GCA_023213315.1 Euborellia annulipes | reverse complement strand
AAGTATAGGAACTCTGTTTCATAAACTGTTTATGAATATATATGAGAAAGTTCAATTTGTTGCCAACCAAACAAATTTCTTGTATATTTTAAAATTAATTATTTTGGTAAAAATTGTTAATTTGAATTTGAATTTTTATAGCTATTTAGTTGAATTACTTTATAAAAATTATTTAATTAGTATGATTTTAATATACTTCATAAATATTTAAATAGTTTAGAGCGCGAATTTCAAACCAGAATTTAATAAATTTAGATTTGTGAAATAAATTTTAAAAGAATAATTTCAAGTTTTCTTAAAATAATTATAAAATAATATTAATAAAAATTCCTTGAGGTAGTCGAGTTATTTGAGAACGTTTAGACCAGTGATTCTCAACTTGTCGCGGTACACTTTTAACGATTTCAAAATTTGGCGGCACACAAAGAAAAAGATAAGTTTAAAAGTTGGTAATTTGTTCATAAACTTTTATATTAATTTTATTTCATATCCTGGGTATATTAATATTAAATCACCCAAGTATATGAAAAATGATTGAAAATTCATATTTTTTTTACAGTGTAAATATCACAAAATATAATAACTAGGTAGACAACTCTCAATTGAATGGCAAATGAGTTTGTGTTTATGATGATTGTGCCCCTTGGACTCGAACTAGGATCTCCACGCGAGTGCAATTTTGACTAAAATCATTAACACAAACTCATTTCTTTAATTTTGCCATTCAGTTGAGCATTGATTGCAAAAATACAAAGCACAATTGCGCCCTTCGCGAATGCATGGAAGTTCTGGCTCGAGCCCAGAGAGCGCAATTTCATTTCGCCCAACTATAAAAGTATTATATAAATTTAAAAACAAGAAAAAATGCTTCATCTGGTGATCGAATACGGATTAGGAGAATCAACTCGGCCCGGATTAAAAAAAAAAAAAAAACTTACAATCTTCAAGTCCTCTAAAACTTGCGATTATTATAGAATTTTTTGTACATAATTATTTAAAGTATTAAAAATCTTGTCAATCAAATAGTAGCAATTATTTGAAATTTTTTGAATTCAAAGTTTAAAAATTTTCAGCACTATTCCCAAGAATAGCTCTAACTTCTTAGGCATTTATCATTTCTTGAAAACTATTTTTTGTTTATAATTAACAGATTTGCACAAATGAATGAATTTTGGAAAATTAAAGAACTAGAGAATATCGTAAATAAAGAAAGTATGGAAGCAGAGGAAGAAAATTCTCTGAATACTTTACCAATCAGCCGGAGACGTTTCGATCCATTTAATACGGACCATCCTCAGTCGATTAATTGGTGTACTGAGGATGGTTCGTATTAAATGGACCGAAACGTCTCCGGCTGATTGGTAAAGCATTCAGAGAATTTTCTTTCTTGGCCTCATCAGCTAAAGACCATTTTTTTTTTTTCTTATTATTTCATTCTACCGCGTGAGAGCGCGCTGCGGGAATTTATTATTTGAAGGTTTAAACCATTGTTGATTCCGAACGGCTAAATGTGATGTCAATTTGTGCAAAAATAAAATCTCTAATTGACTATATAAAAACAAAAATGGCGATAATTATTTTTTGGTAAAAAATTTAGATTATATATCTCCCCTTTTTTTTCCCCAAAAATCCACCCTCTGCCCCACTCGATGGGATGATTTCTATAGAAATAAAATAAGCACAGACGATGAATGAAAAGATAAAGGGAGGTATATAAAAAGAAAAAAGGAATATGGACAAGAAGTCATGGTAAATGACACTCAAATAGAAATTAAAATCATTAATAGAATGAATGCATCTAGCCATTTAATAGCAACTAATCTGTTCGTTAATGAAGATATCCGCTCTTCTCCATCTACATCGTCTAATCAAAACTCTCCAATGACAATATCTCGGACTTTTTTTATATATACATGCAAATATTTAATTTCATTTTATTAGATCAATGGACCATTTTCATAATCAACTTTAAATTTTTGGGTTTTCATAATTCTCTTTAGTCTTTAACTTTATTTTGAATTTAAAATCAGCCTGAGACAATTTTAACCTCAAATTTTCTAACCTTTTTTTCTGTCTGTCATATCCTAGAGCAGTTATTTAGTTTCAAACTAAATGATTCACTCGTTTGTGTTATTATTAGAAATAAAGGACATTTTTGGACATTAATCGTTTTAGCTAGCAAAATTTTTTGTATTATTAATATCAAATAAATAATAAACTATTTACAATTAATGCCACAAATGTCATTATTTTCAAGTTTGTACTAAATAATAAACATTTATCGATATTTAACTTATCAAATGGAACATAATTTTTTCATTCTGGCATTGGCATTCTTCTTCTTTTGTGAAATTATTTCCTCGTTTGTAAGGAGTATTTTTTTTTTTTTTTTTTTTTTATTTATTTACCCGTTTAAGCCAGTAAGGAGTATTTGCTTTTAGTTGACATTTTGAGTAAACAAATATCAGGGAAGACAAATATCAATGGTTTGTAATTAGCTGCAATCAGGAGGCTTTCCATTATATTGGCTAGTCAGAGGTGCCAACTTCCTCCAATTTTGAAAAATAGAAGTTCAAGTTCAACTTTAATTAGATTTAACATCATAAATTGGGCGTTAAAAAGTAAAGTAATAACATCAGCGTTAAAAAATGCTATTCTCTAAACCAAATTTTTAAAACGACGTTAACATTTTACTTTTTAAGCACTAGGTGTTAACGATTCATATGAAGAAAGTTATGTTTTTTGCTTGTTGGTGTTTGTAGCATGCGCATTACTAACTTGATTTGTTATTTTCAATCTACACCAGCGTTAAAAAATTCTATTCTCTAAACAATGTTTTAACAACGACGTTAACATGTTGCTTTTTTCTCAAAGTTGTCATAACCATAACCCTATTTTTTACGGACATTAATTTTTAACACTATTATCGCTTTGTGGTTAAATTAAAGTGACGTTAATTAAGAAAATAGCTTCTAATTTGGTCTAGATTCATATATATAGGCTACAAAAATAATGAAAATTTCGCTTTCAAATAAAAATAAACAAAATAGATATTGATTTTAGGATTTGCAATAATGATTTAGAATGTAAGTTTAATTGTCCTCCTATTTAGAAATTCTTTGCATGCCACTACATCCTGAGTTTGATAATAATAAATGGCCAACACGTGAAATGAATATCAAAAAAAAAAATAAAATTCTTAATTTATGTATTCGGGGTCAAATCTTAATTGAAAGGCGATTGGCGAAATTAAACCCTCCCCCCCCCCCCCTCTTCTAAGATCAAAGAAAGCCGCCGATATTTAACAACAAATATTTATTGTACTTTTGGATTAGATTCTTGTTTAGGTTAATGGATTTGTGCTGGAACAGATTGGGGACGATGGTATTATCCTTTTTGATTGGAATACAAGTACAGCTAGATCTCGTTTGGACAAATAAAAAAATCTGGTGTGATTGGGCACAGCACACAACTTTCTATTACCAAAGGTATCTTGTCACACCAGATTTTTTTGTGTCGACATGAACAGTACGGTACATTCGAATTTCAAGATGTAAAATTTATAAGTATGGGAAAATATTTATATTTTGTTACTATGGCAACCATAGGAGAAATTGCTATCTCTTCTATGGAGAACAAGAGTAAATTGAGTCTTCAGAAGATTTCAATCACAAAATGAGAATATACATTTTAAAGAGCATCTAAAAAATAATTGATTTTTGAATTTTAATCAAAATTGTTAGAGTGAATTTTGAGAAAATGGAAAAAAAACTGAAAAAGTACATTAGTAAAGTACTAGTACTTTTTGGCCGATTTTGTTTAAAAGCTTATTTTCACGCCTCAGGAGGTTTCCTAATTTAAATATAAAAATTCAGCCATGTAGCTCGATTCCTTCATGCTTAAAATTGAACACAGGCATATACATCCAGACAGACCATGCCACGAAAACCACTTTTTTGAATTACGTGTATATTTAGGAACCGACCGAATATTCGGTTTCGGTTTCAACCGAAAATTCTAGTTTACGGCCGTAGTTTCGGTTTCAGCCAAAAAGTAGCCGAAACTTTCGGCTGGCGAAACATGAGTCTGAAAAGATGGGTTGAGACTCGCATGCAACAAAAAAAGGTCAAATGATTTGCACTTGAGGGAGGAAAAAATGCGACACGAGGCTCATGCGCTCAATTGTTCTCGAATATATTTTTAATAAACAAGACAATCTCTCTCATAAAATTCATATATGCACTGAAGATGGCCTCTGTACTCTCTTAAAACGAATTAGTAGAATATTTACTTATTCAAACAGTAGGTAAGAAAATTACATCAAATTTAGTCATTTTGAGTAGAATCTACTAATATATTTAGTAAATTTATTGGTTACTTTTAGATTAGTTATTTTTTACTAATTCAAAAAGTAGTTCATTCAATTCCGGCTGTCTGAGAAGCCAACATGGCCGACCAGCTGTTTGATCGGTTCCTTAATAAAGACATTTTTGGCAATATAAGGCTTTATTTAAGTAATAATAATACAAATAAATAATAATATTGAGATAACTTGTATTTTTTGTTAAAAATTGCAGGAAATATATGTTAAGTCAAAACAAATAGATTACAAATTTTTTTAAATTAATAAAATATTATTTTTTAAATAGTCAATTAAGAAATATTTTTACTTAAAATTTAGTAAATATATTTCTTGATATAACGATAATTAGTTTTATTAAGTTTATTTAGAAATAAATTGCTGGGAAGGAATATAGTAACATTCAAGTAAAAAACATTGTTAACATCAGCGACATACTTATATACCAAATAACAGAGAAGTAAGAATAAGTCAAGTTTAAGTGGGTTAGGTTAGAACTCGAGTCAGTAAACACAAGTTAAGTCCCGGTGTCATCGCACCTTATTCCACATATCTTAAACGTTTGTTTTTTTTGGTCATTATTTTTTAAAAATTCACTTTTTCAATTAGTGAATTTTTCATATTAATAATTTTTACTAATTGAAAAAGTGGATATCCACTATTTACGGGTGGTCTACTTTGCACATCTTAAAAAAGTGACTATTCACTATGAATTAGTAGTTTTTAACTAATTCGTTTTTAGAGAGTATAGGAGCTGAAATATTTGCAAATAAATTGAAGCAGTGAGAGAGAAAACGAAAGCTGATTTTTATTTTCCTTATCGCCCTCAGATATGAATTTTTTATAGTAAATACAAGTTTCGGTTTCGGTTACGGTTTCGGCCGAAAACTAAGATTGAGGCCGAAATTCGGCTGAAAATCTAGTTTCGGTCGGACCCTAGTGTATATCCATCAAAATCTCGACATGAATCCAATACTTTTTCTCTCTATATATATTAACATATATAGAGGTAATAGAAAGTAAAAATACATCAGTAAAGTACTAGTACTCTTTGGTCGATTTTGTTCAAAAGTTATTATTATATTTCTAAGTGTTTCAACTATCTGCATATTTTTTTTTTTTTTTTTTACAAGTAACGCCTTAAAAAAATTTAGAAAATTCAATATAAGAGCAGATTTTTTATTAAAATTTAATATTCTCTATATCTCTAAAACCAGAGGTGCTCTTTTTCTTTCCTAGCTATATTTCCGCAGTGGGGGGTCGGCGGAATAGAACAGACCGGCCCGTCGCTCGGTCTGACGCTTGTTGAAAATATAGAAGGAAGAAACAGAAGAGTATAGCCCGGGTAGCTCGTGGTCGCCATCCACGTACCCACAAGAGGCCCCAGAGCCTAAAACTAGAGGTATTAGATAGATGATGGTATTTCCCCGTATTTATTTGGATTAGGCTCACTGGTTCTTTTAAATGGGATTATTTCTAATTCCCTATCAGATTGTTTATCTCTTACTCAATACTGATAAGACTTATTAGTTAATAATAATAATCAATCGTTAGCTATCAAAATCTGTTTGGACTTGGATAGAAAAATAATAGATAATAAATAAATACTAAGGAATTAAAGTATTATTTTCTCATTTGATGTGTGTGTGTCTATGTTTTATGATAAATTTTCTATTTTAATGAACATTGTACATTAATTAATGTGAGAATAATGAAAGAAGAATATGAGCTGAGCATTTTAAATATCAAAATTGCTTCGTTTTATTTGTAATTAACCTCTTAACGTTTGGCTTTCTTATTTTCTCTCTGTTAATAAATAAATATATAAAGTATTGGATTCATGTAGAAAATTCAATGTCGAGATTTTGACGGATATACACGTTTTGAGCTCCCCTGGATCCCAAAAAGTAGATCTCGTAAAATGAACAAAATATTTAAATAAAAATATGGGGATTGACTTCCCCGAGACTTTCTCGTATATTCTTTTGGAATTACGTCTGGGTGTGTGTGTGAACACGATTGCTAAAAAACCAAAGCAGCTAGATCGATGAAATTTGGTATATGCTCCTTACACTAATATTGTAGATTTCTATCAACTTTTGGAGTAAATACGTCACTTGGAAGTAGTACTTTACTTAAAAAGTTTTTTCCAAAAATTTTGAAATTTTCAATTACTTTGTTATATTATGATAAATTACTCTATTTTAAAAAGTTTTTATTCTTTGACATTTTTACGAAAACTGAATAGTTTTTGAAATAATCACAGAAGAAATAGAAAATATTCGTTAATTTTGATAAAAAATCAAAACAAAATCATACAGGTGTCATTAAAAAAAGGGTAAATATAAACAAATGAATTTGTGACACAAATGAATTTGTTTATATTTACTCTTTTTTTAAAAAATTTAATTTTTTCAAAATTCCCTATAAGGATTTCTTTCAAATTTTAAATATTTTCTTATTTCTTTTTGCTTCCTGGTCAATCCTTCCCTCTTTTTATCCTGGACCCACAAATTTATCTCTCTACGAATATTTAAATTTTAATTAATGTGCAATTTTGTAAATTTAATTGTTTATATCAATAATTACAATGTATTTAATTTAATAATGTCAACAAGGCCAATTAGTAGAAAAATACCTATTATTTAAATTCTATTATTAAAATACTAATTATTAATTAATTTTATTGAAAATAATAAATTTTAATTGTCTCCAGGCTGACGCATTTCCTGGGCAACTCTCTCATATAACTCATGATTAAAGTTTTCTTATGAGGCACTGTCTACCTCCAAGTAACCACCCAGGTTTGGTATCCAAATGGCTTAAATAAAATCATTGGACTGCCTGAGATCCGAACCCTTGGTATAGAAGGCCAGCACGCTAGCCACTACACGGTGCTATTGAAATTGTTTGAAGCCCACTTTATTACTCTTGTGCTTCATAGGAAAGATAGGAGAAATGGTTGCTATGGTAACAAAATAAAAATATTTTCTCATGTTTATAAATTTTCTACATCTTGAATTCTAATGTGCGGTACTATCGGAATTTAAATACTGTATATATCGACACAAAAAAATCTGGTGTGACAAGCACTTTCAATTACCGAAGATGAGAGAAAGTTTCACACCACGTTTTTTTTTTTTTATTTAAATTTTCAATGAGAAAACAAAAGTGATTTCTCATGACAGCAAACTGAATATCTATTTTGTCCTGGTGATGATCGGCTGGCTCTCTAAACGTCCTCGACTTCTGCTGCTTCATTCTCTACTCTCTATTTATTTGAAGGCATTTCTCCGATTATTTCATTTGTGTATTCTTAGTATTTATTTATCTATATTTTGGTTGCTTCTGGCGGGAGACGAGTAATGATAAGAAGAAGAAGGGTCGAATCTGTATTTTATTATCAAATCAAATGTGAAGTGAGGAGCTAGGGCGGATACAAGGTGGGGGGGTGAAGGGGTTAATTACCCCCGCCCCCCGAGATTTGAAAAAAATCCTTTTTTTTTTTTTTAAATTTATTTTTAATGTAAAATTTTAAAAATTAATACTTAAAAATTAGGTTGCATAAAATACAAATCAAATTTTAACGGGTGGGGAAAAAAATTTTGGTTCCGCAAAAAAGGGAATGTTCCGCGGGCGGCAAAAATTTTTGAGATCAGGTCCCCCCCCCCCCCGAAAAAAATTTATATATACGCCCCTGTTTGTATTTATATTCTGTCAAACAAGTACAGAATGCGCCTTTAAATTACCGAAATTAAGAATAAAATAGTGTGCTGTGCGACCAATCACACCAGATTACCCCCCCCGCGAGAAACACCTCTGGATCCGCCCTTGGTGAGGAGTCAAGGGAGTCATACGTAGAAGGGATGGACTTAGTGTACACTGAGGGACAATATTAAGTCCCACCCATGCGTTTTCTACTTGTGATTATTTATATAATATATTTTTTAATGGAAACTTTTTTGGTTCAAAACAAAGATTTTCAATTTCTTTTATAAATAAAAACATTGAAATAATCACAAGTAGAAAACGCATGGGTGGGACTCACTGTACATAGCAAATAAGAGCGCAGGTCGTGGTTAACTAGCTAAAACCCAAAGGCTTAACTAAAGGGTAAAATTAGAAACACAGGCATTGTTTATCTTTATATATAATTCGCTAATGTCCGTCTGTCTGTCACGTTCTATTTAGGCAACTTCCAGTTGGAATTTTGAAATGAAATTTTATATGCATAAAGAGGACCTTCTCGGGATTACAGGGAAATTATTTTCATCCCGAAATTCCTATAGCTATTTGAGTTATTAATTCTTAAAGTTACGATTTCTCCTATAGGAAATGTATAGAGAAATATTTATGTATTCTTTGCATTTGTGTGCTGAAGGCGGGCGTCGCACAGTGGTCCGGATCGCTCAAAAAGCGGCCAAAAGTCGTGTATCTTTTTTATTAGTCGGTACTTTTTGGTGAAAATTCTTGTACATATGCTTTTAAGTATCCCCTTTAATAATATGTTATTAAATTTTTTTTTTTAACAATTATTAAAGCCATAAAAAATAAAAAACTCTTTTACATGCGAATATTTTTTCTTTTGTTAATCACTATCATTTTTAATAAGGAGTGTTTTTTGATGAAACTTAGTATACATATATTACTTTCTCTTACCTATGTATATATGTAATATATATATAGAGAGAAAGTATTGGATTCATGTCAAAAATTCGATGTCGAGATTTTGATGGATCTTCACGTTTTGAGGTCCCCTGAATCCAAAAAAGTGGTTTTCGCGACATGGTCTGTCTGTGGGTGGGTGGGTGGGTGGGTGGGTGGGTGTGTGTTCAATTTTAAGGATGAAGGAATTGAGCTACGAGGATGAAATTTTATATTTAAGTTAAACACCCCCCGGGACCGGAAAAATAAGCTTTTAATCAAAATCGGCCAAAGATTACTAGTACTTTACTGATGTACTTTTTCAGTTTTTTTCGATTTTCTCAAAATTTGCTCCAACGATTTTTTTTTAAATTCAAAAATCAATTATTTTTTAGATGCTCTTTAAAATGTATATTCTCATTTTGCGATTGAAATCTTCTGAAGACCACTTTACTCTAGTGTTTCATAGGAAAGATAGGAAAAATGGTTGCCATGGTAACAAAATATAAATATTTTCCCATACTTATAAATTTTACATCTGAATTCAAATATACCGTACTGTCGGGAACTAAATATATTTCGACACGAAAAATCTGGTGTGACAAGCACAGTACACAACTTTTGATTACCGAAGGTAAGAGAAAGTTGTGTGCTGTGCTTGTTTTTGGTTATGTCTTTTAAGATAAATCTATTATATTTTTATTATAACGATAAAAAAAAAAAAACAAATAAAATTTTAATTAAATTGGTCCATTATTTCCCATAAAAAAAATTCTTGAATTTATGCTAAAAAATGGTTAAAAATCTCTCCGTAATTTGGTCAACTTTGCGCACCTATAACTGTGAAATGGCTACACTATTTTAAAAAAAATTCACGGCTTTGAGTTAGCTAAATATTCAAGTTTAATATCCTAGAATATTATTCTATTTGGTTGACTTTCATTTTTTTTTTGTTTGGCCGCTTTTCGAGCGATCCGGACGCGGCTAGTTTATTTAAATTTTTGTTAAAAAAATTAATTAGCTTTAAATAATTTTAATAAATGATGTCTTTATTAAGTTGCTAATTTCACATAACAATATAATAATAATAACTTTCCTTTTACTTCAAATAGCTAATTATCTTTGAAAAAACTCATTTTTTTTAACTCTTGTTTTATTATATCGTTAATTTACTTGCTAGTCGACTAGGTATGAACCGCCCGGGCCTTAAGGAAAAGATTTGTTGATGGTTAAACCCCCTAAAAGCAAATCCCAAGAGTGACCTTGGATGGTTCCTTCACCCAGTCAGTCTTCTTTCAAAATACTGGTAAGCAGCTCTTCTCCCCCCCCCCCCCCTCCCTCCGCATTCTATTTGTCTTTCCCTATTTCCCTTCGGCCATAATCTCTTTTGCCGATCTCGAATTTCTCGAGAAAAAAAAAACAGAGCCAGGGATGTTGTCTTTAACATTTGGATAGAACAACAACAGGAAGTCAGGATCAAATAGTTTTGAATACATTTCGTGTGTGTGTGGAAAAGTTATCAAAAAAAATCTGGTGTGTTAATTGCACAGCACACAACATTCGGTAATCGAAGGTTGTGTACTGTGCTGTCACACCAGATTTTTTTTTGTGTCGAGATCTATTTAGTTTCCCATAGCAACTTGATCACTTGCATTTTATGGGTAAAAAGTAAAAAAAAATTCAAAATTTCCATAGGCTCTGTGTATTTTAAATGTTAACTTCGGCTCAGGGACCCACATCTTGTGGGTACGTGGATGGCGACCACGAGCTACCCGAGCTGGGACAGGCAGTTCTTTGTAGACCGTGCGACGGGCCGGCCTGTCCTATTTTTTCCGGTTGCAAAAACGCCTGATAGGGTTGGAGAGAAAAGAGTGAGGTTCGCCGACCCCGTATCGCGGGAATAAGGCGAGGACAGAAGAAGAAGAAGAAGACTGATTGAAATAAACTATGGTTATTTTTCAAAATTTTACATAATTGGAAATTTTTTTTTTTTTAATGTATAAAAAGTTGGAAAGGGACCTCCTTTTGAATAGAAATTAACATGCAAATCCCCATTTGGGGATTTAATATTGGCTCTATAGAAGGAAGAGCCGAAAAATGAATTGGAAAATCTGAAAAGTAAAGTGTACTTTAAACAATGTTCAGGGCGATATGAGAATATACATTTTAAAAAGGATCTAAAAAATTGTTGATTTATGAATTTTAATCAAAATCATGCTAGCGTATTTTGATAAAATCGAAAAAAGCCGGAAAAGTACTTGAGTAAAGTATTAGTACTCTTTGGCCGATTTTGTTCAAAGGTTTATTTAAACTGTCATTGGGAGGGTACAGTGAGGGACAATATTAAGTCCCACCTATGCGTTTTCTACTTGTGATTATTTCATTGTTTTTATAAAAGAAAATGAAAATCTTTATTGGAAATTTTCTAAGTTTGAATTATGAAAGTTCCCATTAAAAAATATACAAATAAAATAATCACAAGTAGAAAACGCATGGGTGGGACTTGATATTGTTGCTCATTGTACCTAAATTAAATATAAAATTTTAAATAGGAAATATAAATTATACACTAGGTTATTTATTTCAATTTTATTATTTTGGAGTCATTTGTAAACTTCTGAAGATGACACACAGAATACGTATTAATTAAGTCAATAAAATAAAATTGAAATAAATAACCTATATAATTCCTATATAATATGTTTCAACTAGTGCCAACGGTCGCCTGTATCAAGTTAATAAAATTTCAACCTAGTAGTTGTGTATTTCTATCGTATTTTTGACATGAAACCTCTCTATAAAATAAACATAACCAAAATAGAGAAGTTAAATCCGGAGTGGAAGTGAGAGCATGACGGTGTTTCGGTTTTACTGGCAAATCACGTGCCAAACAGCCCAAATGCAAGTTAAAACGTGTGCACTCAACACTGTACATTTATATATACTCTTTGAAAAGCTCATTAAAATGCGGCTTACAATAATACCTAATTAAATCCCGCAATTAAATAATAATATATATTAATTAGGAATTAAAATATAATTAATTACCTTCGGGGGCACGGCGAGATGGATGCAACAGGTGGCCTGCTCGATCACGAGGTGTGCGTCATATACACACTCACTCACACACACACACACGCACAATACACTTAAACAATCACAACACTTGTTTGTTCAGTATATGAGAAATGTACAAGAGATCACTTATTTCTTTTACTTTTTAACTCATTCACTCTCTATTTGCGACTGGCGCGCGCTGAACGAGAGACGCGACGACGCAACGCTAAGCCTCCCCCCTCCCCTCCCCCCCCTCGCTCCATCCCCCTCCACCCAGCCAGGCAAGCCTCCCCCGCTTTAGGACCGGACCCAACACTATCTAAACTAAAAACATCATCTCAGTTTAGACACTTCTTAAGCTTAACAAGACATGTCCACAAAAAAAAAAAAAGAGAAACACCTACCTACTGGCTGTTTATTCTTTTTTTTTTTTTCCAAGCACAATATTAGAATTTGAACAAGAATTCTTCCACCAAGCTTACGATACAACTCTCACCGGAGGATGGCTGGTCCCATGCCCCCCCCCCCCAGGCAAATTCTCTAGTTACGCCCATGGTGGTCTTCAAACAATTCAGAAAGCAAAATGAGAACAGCATCAAAAAAATAATTGATTTTTGAATTTTAAGAGAAAGTATGTCAAAATAAATTTGGAAAATCGATTTTTAAAATCATTTTCAGAACGTTTTGAGACTAAAATTTCATTGTTTTTGCTTCGAATATTTTATATACTAAGTTATTCAATCAATATCAAGGCCTAAATGTGTTTATTTAATTAAAAAACAATAAATTAGAAAATGAAAGAGGCAGTTAAAATTTGAAGATGTAAAAGGCAATCAATAAACCCCCATTTTATGTGGTCGTAGTTAAATAAAAAAATGTCTATAGCTTTATAATTGATTGAAAAGACCAGTTTTGCATTTTTCCACAAATCCAACGAAAAATAAGAGAGATAGAGAGATTTTTTGAAAAGCGAATGTGCGCGAGAAGAAAAGCCTAGACGAGAGTGAAGCGAGGCTCCCTGGCTGCACTCTGGGCGCCGATCGAATTTGAAAAAACAAATTGATGCTCTCCCATCATTTGAAATTATTGCCAAATTGATTGATTTCATCTTTTTATGCTTTTATAAAATTTTATTCGAAACTTTTTTTTTAACTATAAGAATAAAAGAATGCATATTTATCTATAAAGAATTCAATCCTTTGAGAAAAAATAAAATTTCAAAATATTTTGTCTTCAATCAAAGAGATGCTTATTTCTCATAAATATATTAAATAATAAAATCCATCCCTTTAGACCTTTAGTTCAGTGCTTGTTAAACGTTTTTGAGTCGCGGCCCCGTTGGGAACCAAATAAATATCTCACGGCCCCCCCTTTTTTTTTTTACATTCTCTTGCCTATGTGTGTTCAATTTTAAGCATGAAGGAATTGAGCTAGGAGGGTGAAATTTTATATTTAAGTTAGACACCCCCTGAGGCGTGGAAATAAGCTTTTAATCAAAATCAGCCAAAAAGTACTAGTACTTTACTGATGTAGTTTTTCAGTTTTTTTTTTTTCGATTTTCTCAAAATTCGCTCTAACGATTTTTTTTTTTTAAATTAATAAATCAATTATTTTTTAGATGCTCTTTAAAATGTATATTCTCATTTCGCCGTTGAAATCTTCTGAAGACCACTTTACTCTTGTTCTTCATAGGAAAGATAGGAGAAATGGTTGCCATGGTAACATAATTTAAATCTTTTACTTTTTAGATTAAAATTCATATAAATCAATTATTTAGTGCCCTTTTAAAAAGTACATCAGTAATATTTTGAGAAAATTGTTCGAAGTACTCAAATCATTTCATCTAAATTAAATTTTACACTTTGATATTTAACTACCCTACAGTTATAATACAAGATGGAAATATCGCTTGTGTTCAAATAAATATAACAACCATGTGATGATGAAGAATTGAAAGATTTTATTTACATCTAACTAAATATATAACTATCATTTACATGGGCGTAACTAGAGAATCTGGCTGGGGGGGGGCCATGGGACCAGCCATCCTCGCTGGGGGGGGGGGGCATGAGACCAGATAACCTCGGTGGGCGAGCCATTCCACGTCAAATCGATACACTTTTTAACCTCACCATCTCAGATTATAGAGAAAAATTAATTAAAACAACCCTTGCGTTAGTTTTTTGTCATAATTGGGAAAAATTACACAGGCTAACAGTGATTTTGGTACCGGGGGTATTTTGAGCTGATCTCCGAGTATATGCGACGTCCTTTTTCCAAAAATGTCGTCCGTTTTGCTCGAATAGCTCTAGTTTTAGAGATATAGAGAATATAACGTTTTAATTGAAATTCTGCTCTAAAGTGGCTCTTATTTTGAGTTTTCTAGATTTTTTTTATGGTGTTTTCTCTTAAAGATATACAGGTAGCTAAGATACATAGAAAATCTAGAGATTCTGCCCAATCAGAAGTGATTTAGTGGTGCAAAACACGGCTAAAAGTTGAAAAAAATTCAATTTTTCCAGCCATCATTCATTCGTGCAAATCGGTTAATTATTAACGAAATTATAAACAAAATAGTTAATCTACAAATCAAAGATAAGAAAATTTTATGATTAAGATGGTGTTTTGCTTAGAAGAATTCTTGGGTGTAGTGATAGCGCTGAAATAACAAGTTTATAATTTCTTTAATAATTAACCGATTTGCACAAAGGAATGATTTCTGGAAAGCTAAAGAGTTACAGAATATCGTACATATATGTTTTTTGCATTCAGAGATGTTAAAAAAATTTTAGGGTTGTCTAAAGTTAAGAAAAACTGGAAAAATTGAATTTTTTTCAACTTTTAGCCTTGTTTTGCACCACTAAATCACTTCTGATTGGGCAGAATCTCTAGATTTTCTATGTATCTTAGCTACCTGTATATTTTTAAGAGAAAACACCATAAAAAAATCTAGAAAACTCAAAATAAGAGCCATTTTAGAGCAGAATTTCAATTAAAACGTTATATTCTCTATATCTCTAAAACTAGAGATATTCGAGCAAAACTGACGACATTTTTGGAAAAAGGACGTCGCATATACTCGGAGATCAGCTCAAAATACCCCCGGTACCAAAATCACTGTTAGCCTGTGCAGAGGCGTACAGAGGCAGTTGGGGGCCTGGGGCGGCACTAGAAGAAAGGGGGCCTTATATTGAATTTTTTTTTTTTTGGGGGGGGGGTGCTCATCTTTAAATATCCTTCTCCTCCATACACAAAAATATTTTTAAAATACAGTATATCCCTGAACCCCATGGCCCCGGGGCCTCTCAAAGAGAAATTTTCATTAAATTTTGTTTTTTTTTTTATCTAAATTTTTCCGTTTTTACTTGAGCCCTGAGGCCCCGGGGCCTATTTAAAGAGGAATTTTCATTAAATTTTCTTTTTTTTTTAATCAAAATTTTCCAAATTTTACTTGGTTCTGAGGGCTCCGGGGCCTCTCGAAGGGAAATTTTAATTAAATTTTTGTTTTTTTTTATCTAAATTTTTCCGTTTTTACTTGAGCCCTGAGGGCCCCGGGGCCTATTTAAAGACAAATTTTCATTAAATTTTCTTTTTTTTTTAATCAAAATTTTCCCCTTTTTACTTGACTCTGAGGGCCCCGGGGCCTCTCAAAGGGAAATATTTAATTTTTTTTTATATATATATGAGGGCCTATGCCGGCTCGGGGCCTGGGGCGGACCGCCCCCCTCCCCCTCGGTACGCCACTGAGCCTGTGTAATTTTTCCCAATTATGACAAAAAACTAACGCAATGGTTGTTTTAATTAATTTTTCTATGATCCCATCATGATCCCTCGATGAGGCTTATATTATCTTTTAACCTTTAAGCAAGGACCATTTTAGAATTTTTTCAAAATTTTCGAAGTGGTACTTTTTGAGAAAAATTAATTTAAATTTTTGATTTTGAAATTAAAAATTTTTTTTATTACCACCCCAGGTGTGTTGTATATCATTGGAAAGGGTGTCTGAAAAGCTGTAAAATGACACCTCATTCATCTCTCTGTCTCATCTCTAAGAGATTTTAGAGCAATTTAAATAGATGTGGTTAGGTCGATTTTTTGCCATTTTTGACAAATTTAACCCGTCATATTTCTTAAACGAGTTGAAATATCAAGTTGAAATTGGGGCTTTTTCTTAGTCTCTATTGACTCTACCTATGACCCAAATTTCATACAAATCTGAGATGGTGATGTTAAAAAGTGTATCGATTTGACGTGGAAAGAATGACTCGGCCTGGAAAGCCCCATATTTTCTCAATTTTTCTTGGGGCAAAGATCTTTCTGGGGGGGGGGGGGCCACGAGCCTTCTGGGGGGGGCCAGGCCCCCCGGGACCCCCCTAGTTACGCCCATGATCATTTATTTAGCGATATTCTCTAACTGCTTAATTAATTTTTTTTCTCGTTCAATTTTTATAATTCTTCTAAATGTCCAAAAAAAAAAAAATTTAACTTAAAAGCTGTTAATTAAATTATTATTTTTAAAAAGAGAAATAATATTTCTTAGAAACGAGGGGAGGGCGCCTGGCGACAATCAGAGCGGAGGGGTGGGGGAAGGCTGCAACTCGCCACCCTCCCCCTCCTTTGGTCAATTTAAGAGCCCGGAAATAATTAACATTGGGAATGAATAAAATCTTAGATAAATCAAATGTCTATAACTCTGAAACGGCGCATCCAAATCGCATCGGATTTTTTGTAATGAGTTTAGAATTTCCTAGAGAATATTCACATCCTACTAAAATTGAATAATTAAGAATATATTTTTTCTTTTAATCTAACCATCCGTTCAACCAATCAAATGATAGTAAAAAGGATCATCGTTCTATATTCTCTGAAATTTTCTCTTTTATCTGTATATAAAATTTTCAAACAGTTTTTTTTTTTTTTTTATTAGCAATCTCCGCACTCTCAATTTTTATTAAATAAACGAATATTATATAAATTTTAAATAAATACCTTAGGGGTTGTCCACATATTACGTAACGCGTTAGGGGGAGGGAGAGGCATGGGCGTAACTAGGGGGGTGCCGGGGGGGGGGCATAGCCACCCTAGAAGGCTCGTGCCCCCCCTTTCCAGGCCCTCCGGAGGGATAGCTGGTCCCATGCCCTCCCCCCAGCCAAATTCTCTAGTTACGCCCATGCCATTCACACTAATATATTTTCATAATAACGGTTATCGTATAAAATCTTATATGGCCTAAAAGAATGTGTGAATGGGAAAAAAGTGTTTAAAAAAAAATATTTATATTTTGTTACCATGGCAACCATTTCTCCTATCTTCCCTATGACATACAAGAGTAAAGTGGTCTTCAGAAGATTTCAATCACAAAATGAGAATATAGATTTTAAAGAGCATCTAAAAGATAATTGATTTTTGAATTTGAATCAAAATCTTTGGAGCGAATTTAGAGAAAATCGAAAAAAAAACTGAAAAAGTACTTCAGTAAAGTACTAGTACTCTTTGGTTTTCCTAGTTCATTTTCTTCATGGTTAAAAATGTCCACACAGACCACTTTTGCGAGACCCACTTTTTTGGACTCAGCAACCCAT
Source organism: Euborellia annulipes (assembly GCA_023213315.1). NCBI lineage: Eukaryota > Metazoa > Arthropoda > Insecta > Dermaptera > Anisolabididae > Euborellia > Euborellia annulipes. Next base: position 8,185 of record JAKCPI010020112.1, on the reverse strand, counting down.
CGGTTTCGGCTGCTCATGATTGCCTTCTTCAGAGGATTACAATTTACTACAGGAGGTGGACTTTTAATATTTTTTATCTACCCAATGTTGAGTTAATCTTTTCCAATTTTAGTAAATCTATCATCCAAGAAGTGATACCAAAACAAGTTTCCTGAATGTCACGATGGTAACGCCATAACAATAATAATTGTCGAATAAAAAAAAAATTTAATTAAAAAAAAAAATTAAAATTTTAATTTTTATTCACCACATTGAAATTTTATTAACTTTGAATTTGTTGATAAAAATTATTAAAAACTAAGAGCGTGAGGCTCTAAAGACGGAGGCGCCTGCAATTCTAAGAGCGCAACCAAACATGCTGTTCTGGTGTGCAGGTTGCAACGGTGAAATTTTGAAGGCGTTTTTAAAGTGTGTTATTTCGGTTATTTACGGTATCTCGAATAAAATAGTTTTTTTTTTTTTTTTTTTTTAAACACTCACACTTTTTTCTCATTCACACTCACACACACATTCACACAGTCTATTCGGCAACTTAGGCCATTTAAGCCGATAAGGCGATAACAGTTATTATTTATAATTAGAGACCGGATTTTAAGGTGCGCGTCTCGAAAAACCGTTAAAACATGATTGACTCGAGGCGGCACGAGATGGAGTTAGTGTTCCCCTATTGGAATACACGTAACTTGTTCCATTTCATTATAGAGCTTCCAGCTAATTAATTAAAGGCAGAAAATTAATTATTCTTTAACACAATGATTACTAATTTAATTATCTACAACTTATAGAGCTCCTTTTTTTAAAATATCTTTTATTTAATGCGATTAATCTAAAAAAATTTTTTTTTTTTCGAAAGGGCTTCTATTATTTGTAGATATTTTAAATAGCTTTAATTTAAAAAAAAATTTGAGGTCGATAGCTTCAAAATTGTGGCCGCAAAGTCCCAAAATTAGCACCCCGAAACGCGCACCTTAATAAATTTGTATTAAAAATGTGGTCTTTGTGCCAGGAGTGAACAGGAGAATAGAATAGTAGAGGAGTGTGTTGGCGCCAAAGAAAAAAATAACCTCCTCTCTGTTTCTGATCTCCGGGTATTGAGTATTGGTAATTTATCATATAAATTCAAATTATATTTTATATAGAAAGAAAATCTTTATAAATGAATATCCAGGGAGGTAGGGAGGGACAATAAGCTGCGAACATAGGCGTGGTAATAGTCTACCGAAGTGGGAGGGTGAGGAAGCTTATCCGCCATCTTGCTGCGCACAAAACATTAAACCTGTGCATTGGAACCTGTGTAAAAAGTATAAGAATTAACAAGCGAATAATTAATGAAAAAATAATTAATGGTATCAACTATTTATCATATAATATATAAGGTATGTTTTTATGATTATTTTGCCCTTATTCATCTTATATCGAAGTTAAATAATTAATATTTTTATCATTATTTTAAAATTTATTGACAACTCTCTTTGAGGTTAAAACTTTTATTTTTTTATTTTTTTACTACCAAATAAGTAGTTTTTTATCATTATTTATTTATTTCTATTTAGTTTTATCTCATATAAAGGATTTTTTTTTTCAAAAGGAAGCAAATTGTTCGACATATGGTTGTTCCAATCGTAGCGATGAACCAGGCAAAAGTAAAAATAGAGGAGATTTCAAGAAAAATAACTTTTCACTTGTAAGTACCTATACATTATATCAACGTTCTAATTAGCAAAGTGCCTAACTCCATTTTTGTTTATTTTTTAGGAGATCCAAAAAACATTTGATTGTCATTTTTAGAGCCACTGAACATTTTGAAATTGAATTTTCTTATTAAGAAGCATTGAGACAATTCCTTCTTCTTATGTAAAATAAAAGCGAATTAAAAAACATTTTTATAAAATTTTTAATTGACAATCTATTTTTTCCCATTATCCCAAACATTTCTGGCGGCATGTAAGTTTGATGATAAGTGTGAGGAATTATTAAAGAAAAAAATATATAGAAATTTTAAAAGCAATTAAACGACTGTCTTCTACTGGAATTTAAATTTTATTAAATTATTTAATTACAGAAACTTCGAGGACGTTTGTTCCCATCATCAGTATGATACAATACAAATTTAGATAAAAATATATATATATTTAATATTAGGAACCGACCGAAGTTTCGGCCAATTTTTGTATATGAAATACAAGTTTCTGTTTCGGCTGAAAATCTTGTTATATTTATTTTTTCCAAGGCCAATGATATGGTCATTAAGTTACTGTCTAAATTTTATAAAATTTGAACAGTTTTTATATTACCCAACTTATTGCTGAATATTTCAATTTCCCATATTCAAATTTTATTTAAGGTGCGCTTATATTTTATTTAATGTGATTAATCTAAAAAAATCTTGAATCTTGAAAATAAAGAAAAGAGCTTCTAAAAGTTGTAGATATTTTAAAAAGCTTTAATTAAAAAAAAAAAAAAATTGAGTTTGATAATTTCAAAATTGTGGCCGCAACCTCTCAAACTCTGCACCTCGAACGCGCACCTTAACTCCTTGGCAATGATAAATGACACCGTATAATATGAATTATTATTTGTAATTTATTTAAAATTGCTATTTTTGAGAGATTATTATTCACTTTTTATAAGTAAAAAAACATCTCAAATAGCTTATATCACTTAATTAGGAAATTTTTGCGCTCTTAAGAATATTTACTTTTTTTCTGATTTTAATTTTTTTGTGGACTAAAAACCTAAAAAAATAAAGAAACTATAATTTTAAATAGTCCGTTTATTCGTTTATTTATTTAGGGGGCAGTATAATATTGAAAATCTTTATTAAAACTATATATAATTTTATATTGCGTTCAATGGATATTTCAATGTTTTGTGCGCACCAAGATGGCGGACGTGACGTAGGCGGTCGACTCGCTTCTCAGCTCAATGTCCCTCCCTACCTCCCTGTGAATATCTGATTTGTGCTGCACTCTTGTGGAAACTTTAAAAATTATACTTATAATTCTAAAAGTCTCCACAGGATCGCAGCACTAATCAGCCTGAGATATCATCCTCTTTTAATTTATATGATAAATTATTATCAAAGAATACCCGGGGATCAGAAACAGAGAGGAGGTTATTTTTTTCTTTGGCGCCAACACACTCCTTTACTACTAGTAAAGTCTAGTCCCGAAATTAGCACGCCGAGACGCGCACCTTAAACAAAATGCTTATTGCTGAATTTTATAAGCAACCATTAGATATTTAATTTCTACACGAAATTACGAAAAACTAAGTGCATTGAGATTGCATTTTTATGCCTTTTTTGCTTTTTTTGAGTTTTTTTTCCCCTTTTATGCTTATTTGAACTTATTTTACGAATATTTTTAATTTTTTTTTTTTATATTAAAAAACATACTTTTTTCCATTCACACACACATACACAAGGGGCGTATATAAGGGGGGGGGGGGGGGCCGAGGAGGCCCGGGCCCCTCCCCAAAATTTTCCAAATGCATATACATATATAGGTGATACACAGACATTAGCGAATCTCACCCCCACCCCCGAAGTTTGATCGGCCCCGTAGTGCTAAAAAAAATATAGCCCTGTAAAAAAATTTTTTCCGCACGGTGAAAAACTTATCTTCTGCAAAAGGGGAAATGTTTTACGGGTCGGCAAAAATTTCGTGTCTCCAAAAAAGAAAATCATTGTGTGGTTTTATGAAACCACGATACAAGTGAAACTTTTTTTTCGGATCGTAGGCGTTTAACTGAAAATTTTCTGAAAATGATTCAATTAAGGGTATTAAAATCGCGTTTTTAATCTTAACTTAATAATTGTATAATGGGAAATCAATAGACGCATGTTAAATACTGAGAACAATATTTATTTAGTAATTGAAGATTTGAATCATTTTAAATTATTTTAAAAATTATATTTTATCAATTTAAAAATTGAATAATTAAATCTCACAATTATTTTTTTATAATTCGTCATATATATTAAATTTCAACTTTCCTATTTTTGTCGTCACGGCTTGTGACGTCATGGCTTGTAGCGTCACGGCCTTTGACGTCACGGCTTGTAATGCGACATGCAGAGTTGGGTTTTATACACAATTTTGCAGTTTTATACAAAAATTGCGGATAAAACTTGTATAAAACGTATAAAATGTATAAAACTTGGATGCGCATGTGCAAACCCGACGAGAAAGGAAGTTCAAATAAAATTTCATTTTTCAATTATTAACATTTTGATTATATTATTCACTAAATAAAAATCAAACAACATCGTCAATGCTTTAAAACATTATAAAATATGAAAAGCTTTTAAGCTGTTTTTTCAGGGGGGGAGGTGGTTTTTTTACAGTTTTATACCTTTTATACATCAACCCTAGTTTTATCCGCGATAGTTTTATACATGTATAAAACCGTGTATTATACTCGGCGGGATAAAACTTGCCAACTGGCGACATGCTGATAGAAGAGCGAAAAAATTTGAGAGGATCAAATAAAAGTTTCACTTTAAAAAAAGGTAAAATGATTTTCACGGCCGGGGAAAAGCGGAAAAATTTGGTGCCGCAAAAACAAAATTTTTCGCAGGGCGGGGCGGAAAAAATTTAGTTTCTTTAAAAAAAAAAATTTCCCGCAGAAAAATTTTTGAGTTCAAGTATGAATATAAGTTACTTATGAGATGCTTTTTTTTCAACTTTTATGCTTTATTTAACAACTTTTTATTCAATATTTTTTTTTTTTAGCACTTTTTTTTTTTTTCATTTTTTATGCTTTTTTGTCCGATCTTTATTTATAATATCTATTAAGGGGTCCAGGCATTTCTTGGATGCCAATCATCGGACTGCCTGGGACCGAACCCCCGACCCTTGGTATACAAAACAGGCGCGCTACCAACTACGCCAATCCCGAGGGCCAGATGTATTTAAATATCAATTGGAAAAAACCGTAAACACAATCTAAAGAGGCCCTCGGGGCTTGGTGTAATGGGTTAGCGTGCTAATCTCGTATAACAAAAGTCGCGGGTTCAGACCCCAGGCAGTCCGATGCCTCTATCAAGCCTTTTCTTTGAGTGCACACTTATATTCCCAATCCGCCTCCTCCTTCCTCGACTAATCAGCGGCGAGTCTCCTACTTCACACGAGCATAGTAGAAAAGTCTCGCCACTAGCAATTTTCTTTATATACTACCAATCCTAATCGGAACTAAACTCTATACTACTATGGAGATATCCATTCATATACAGCACAATCCCTCTTAACCGGCCTGGCCGGTTAATCCGAGGTTTAGGTGAAATTGAAGTGAAACTTTTATTACATCGACTCAAATTTTGTCGCTTATCTATCCGTATGTCGCGTTCAAAGCTGTGACGTCACCGGCCACTCACACCAGGTTTTTTTTTTACTACGATACGACATTTATATTGCATCATAATATAAATAAAATATTGTATATAAAACAAAAATAAAATTTAAAATGACGCTTCTCTAGGAGGTAAATAATTGAAAAATTATATTTCAGATCTCAGAAAGTTCAATATAGAAGATGGAAATTGGCCGTAACGAGGGCGTGGCAAAACAGGCGCCCGCCATGGGCGCAACTGGGCTGGGGGCCCAAAACAAAGGCGACCGACCTAGTTGTGAGCTGCACGAGGTTGTTATTATTTTGGGAATCAAATTTTATTTTGAATATCAAATTTTAAAAATTAATACCCCTCCCCTCTCACATGAGGTATAAAAAACAGTTAAGAATAAAAAAAAAAAAGTGCAGGAGGTGGATTTGAACTCGCGAAGTTTGTTACGTGAGAATGGAAAAAAATATCGAATGCTTGTCGACGAATTAACCGCTTGAGCCACAATATTAATTTATTGAATGAGGAAAAATAAGCAGCTATATAAGAAACATGAAATAAAATATAATATTAAAATTTTAATATTGCACATATGATATATCATTTTTCTTTACTTTTTATGCGGATTAATAATTTATAATCAAAATATCAATAACATGGATAGTTTTCAAATAATTCAATGGACAAATGTCAGATTGTTTATGCCTTAATGCAGGGGCGTAGCGAAGAGATTTTTCAGGGGGGGGGAGAAGGCCAAAAATGCCAACTAAATTTAATCAATTTGCCAACTGTACAATTCACATTATTTTTCATCCTATATATATTAATTTACTATAGGCTAAACCCGACGCCCCTTAGTCGCTATATGACATGTTCGAACGTTAAGTCCCCTCCCCCTTCACTTTGCTATTTTAATATTAAAAAACTAAAGGATTAAACAAAATTTTTGATAGAAATATAAGGCAAGATTTTTTTCAATTGAGAAATTCCCCATATAATTATACTCAATGAAAAATTTTGTTGAGTAGTACAGGACTCTTACAGACTAAATCTCTCTTCTAATGCAGTGGTTCCCAACCGGTGTGCCCCTGCACCCAAGGGTGCCGCGGCGAGAATGCCTAAGGGGTGCCGTGAGATATTTAGAGAAAAAATAATAAAGTTTTGCTAAAAAAAGGTCAAATGATTAAAATGGAAGCGGCAAAATTTTCCGTAGATCGGAAAAATTAAGCTTTGCCAAAAAAAAGGTCAAATGATTTTCACGCAAGGGCGGAAAAAATTTCGTTTTGATAAGGGAAAAAAAAAGAAGGGGGCCGCTAGTAGGTAATATTATTCTCAACGCACCTTTGGGGTGCCGTGGACTTCAAAAGGTTGGGAAACGCTGGTCTAATGTGTAATTTACCGGGGTGTTTTAAGCAATTCCTGGGTTTTTATATAGGATACCCTAATTCCAAAAATACCATAAGTTTTTCTCCATCAAATTTAGTTTTAGAGATTTAGAGAAAATTAAATTTTAATAGAAAATAAGCTCTAGAGCGACTCTTATTTTGAATTTTCTGACTTTACCCTTTAAAAATAAATACATTAGAACCTCGCTTACGGTGCCCTTTCATAACAAGCAATTTGCATAACGAGCAAAAAAAATTGTAAAAATATGACTTGCTTAACGAGTTACGTTTCGCATAACGAGTGGAGAGGAGAGAGAAAGTCCCGGATTGTGCTCATGTTACATCAGTCTGTGTCATGAGGGGACAGCTCTAAGGGGAGAATGTTATTGTTTCGCATAACGAGTGTTTCGCTTTACGAGTATGATTTTGGAACGAATTATGCTCGTTAAGCGAAGTTCCACTGTACATAGAAATATAAAGTTTCAGCCCAATTGGAGGCGATTTAGTGGTGCAAAACACGGCTAAAATTTTAGAAAAATCGAATTTTTTCAGTTTTTTCAACTTTGGACATCCCTAATAGGTAGAATCTTTTACCATCACTGAATGCAAAAAAACATATATTTACGATATTCTGTAGTTCTTTCACTTTCTAAAAATCATTCTAAAGAAATTATGAACAAAAAGGGTCTTGAAAAAAAAAAATGAAAAAAAGCAATTTTTCTAAACTTTTAGCCGTGTTTTGCACCACTAAGCCACCTCCGATTGGGCTCAAACTTTACGGTATAAACTTCTATTTCTATGTATTTCAACTATCTGCAGGGGGTAACGACTTAAAAAAATCTAGAAAATTCAAAAAAAGAGTCGCTCTTGATCAGATTATTTATTAAAATTTAATTTTCTCTATATCTCTAAAACTAGAGCCGATGGCGCAAAATTGATGGCATTTTTGGAATTAGCGCTTCCTTATAGCCAGGAATAGCCCTAAATTTCAAAAAACTTTTTTGTTGACCTGTATAAAATTTATATTTCTATCAAAAACATTGTTTAATTGGAATTCCTTTTTTTTTACAATTATAGTAAATAAAGAAAATTATTCCATTTCCAATTACAAATGAACGACTGAGGTTTCTTTTATTTGTTCAAATATTTTATTTTTCCCTTTTAAAATAATCCTAATGATTTTCTCTATGTGTTTGTATTACATTGTATAATAAATTTATATTCAGTAAAAAGAAAATAAATTTATTTATTTGAAAATTAAAAAAAAAAAATTTTTTTAATAGATGAAAATATAAAAAAAGAAAATTTAATTTTTTTTTTTTTTTAATTAAAACCAATTAATTTCTGTTAAATAAACTTTATTTTGCCAACTGGTCCTTGATTTTGCCAACATTTGCCAACTCGATCCGACCTGGGGGGGGGGAGACTCCCCCCCCCATCCCCCCTTGGCTACGCCCCT
>JAKCPI010020110.1:0-19738 GCA_023213315.1 Euborellia annulipes | reverse complement strand
TTTAAACATTTATGTTTTTAAATAATTAAATATATTCTTAGGGGTCAGGGGTGAAGGGCGAAGTGAAGACACGCTTAAACTAAATAGTCATTTGTATTAAAATTATTACTATTGGCAGATAATATATTCTTTTAAAATTTCAGACGAGTTGTGGATGAGCAGACGTGCAGGTGGCTTTGATGTCCAAAAGAAAAAAATCTCGACGCTTTTAAACGAGTTTTCCAGTGACGTTTCTAATGGACAAGTTCATTATACAAGGAAAATAAATGTAAGAAAAGAAACTCGATCCCAATGGCTGTAAATGAAAGAGATTAATTTCTTTAGAAAGTATAGAAATTGATAATTCTTTCTTAATAAAGCAGAATTAATTTAATTAATTAAAATTACTGAATTAATTTAGATGATGAAAAATTCGAAAATTAATATTACGAATTGAAATTTTTAAACGTGAGTGATAAATTAATGATTTTTTTTTATTTTGAATTTATTAACGTATGTCAAGAATATAATTAACCAATTTTTTCTTTCGCTATGTCCTGTGTCAGTAGGTATAAAGAGATGGAGGGAGATTATTTATCTATTCAACATGCTATCATCAGAATCCACCTTTGAAGAAAAGGTTAGGGGTTGTGATTGTGAATCCACGAGTAGCTCTACAGTTGATATTCAGTAGGACAGAGAGATTCACACAGAATCCGCTTTGAGGATGCACCCTAACTCACGGACTCACGGGGGTGTCGCAAGAAGAGCAATTGCAAGTAATTAAAAAAAAAGAAAAAAATTCAAAAGTTTGTGATCAATTATATAAGTAAAATTTTACAATTAAAAAAATAATATGAATAAACAATGCTGAAAAATTAAGTTCTATCAATTAGTGTTAAAGATATTTTTGGCATTAGCCTAATCGTAATTTATTTTAGTTAGTTCAAATGAACTACGAAAAGTGCGTTTTTTCTGCTAGAAGTTTAATGAAGTTAGTAATTTAATAAAATACTTTCTGTTCCAAACTTCACAAAATTAAAAAAATAAATTATCTGGTTGAATTAATTAATTAAATAAATAAATAAATATGAACATATGTTTCAAAAAAAAGAAAAAATCCAAAAGAATGTGCATGGAGATTTTTGTATTCCTATTTTCACCTGTAGGGCCTACATTATGCATTATCCTGACTCTTAGGTTAGGACTAGTAAATCTTTTTATTTTTAACAAGATATGAAGACCGAAAATTAGGGTTAAGGGCCCACTTCTAAGTCAATTAGCAAACTTATACAGCCGATAGCAAATTATCAATATAGTAAACAAGAACTCGGTTAATATATGAATTTTTTCTCATATAATTATCTATCTAAGGTTTTGTGAAGCTAGCCACTTGATAAGGGCATCAATTAATTATAAATATTAAAAAAATTCCCTTTAACTATAATAAAATTTATTAATTTCTTAAAAAAAAAAAAAAATAAACAAGGGTAGCTTGTGTTTCTAATTTCACCCCGAACTTTGGTTCTTAGCAAGTTAAGGGCTCTTATTTAATCATGGTGTGTGATCTGTGTTAATCATATGATTAGCTTAACTAGAATTGAAAGACTCCAAAGCGTCATAGTCAAATTAGCTTATCCAAGGCTAGTTAATTAAGAAACGAAGCAACCTAAGTCATTTAAGCTGGGGCAGAAAAGTATTTGACCTTGAGTGAATAAACAGGTCCTGAGAATTTGCTATTAACCTAGCTCTCTATATGAAAAAATACAAGATATTAAAAAAAGTAATAAGTTAACGAACTAAATGTGAAAAACAGGCGCTAAATGAGCAATGCTCTTTCCTTTAGAATGTTTAAAATATGCTTGAAATTAATTTCTTAACTTGTTTAACACGATAATATCAGCGTTGCCTAACTCGATAATGGTCAAATGGAAGGGAAATGTGTGATGTGATCTAATTGCAGAGGTCGCGATTATTTGCGAAAGCCACCCATCTCCCCTCCACCCATCTCCCTCTCCACCCATACATCCATCCATCATCTGCAGTGTTGCAAAAGTCGCCATTAGGACACTCGAAGGGTCCATCCGGCTGATTATAGGCGTCGGATGTGATCTCCAGCCACTCACCATTCATTAAAAGATAAACAAGCCTGCTGCCTTTGCGAACCAATTACCGATGTGGATATAGTCGGATGATCAAGATAATGCAAATCCGATGTTGGTGGATGATTATCAAACTAGCGAAAGAGAGCGCATCGAATATTCTTTAAATATCCATGTTAAAAGCTAACTTGGCGTATAATGGACGCTATGTAACTAATCTCAATTGGGATAAATTATCGTTAAATAATAAAGTATATTTGAAACCGATACAATCATACTCAAACATTTTGAAATTTAATTATTTTCTTTAAACTAATCACTTTTTGTTTTTCTTAACCTTCTTCTTTGTCAGACATCAAAAATAAGCGAAAGAGCATCTAATTATGAGATCGGACAATTGGACAATTCAGTTCAGCGTTTGGTGTTTCAGAAAGAGTTATTTATTGTTTTTGTTTTTTTTTTTTGAACTTTTTAACATTTATTTGAGTTTTTTAAACTTTCGCAAATACGAGTAGTAATAAGGAGTCGTCCACATATTACGAAACGCGTTAGGGGGAGTTGGGGTCTGGACAAGTTACCAATTTGTGACATGGCGAGCCCGGGGTTTCTCTAAGTGTGACATCGCGATTCAAAGCGAAAGCTGAGTTTCAAAAGATCGGATGAGACTCGTATACTAAAAAAAAAAAAAAAAAAGGTAAAATGAATTTTGTATAGGGAATTTTAAGAAAAAGTTTAAAACATTTAATGGGGCCGGGGTAGTCTATGTTGTGAGTCACAACTTGTGACATAATATTTGTAGGGGGGGGGGTTATTTGTATGTGACAGGGAGGGGACTAGGATATCGTCAAAAAAGGCGTGACGTAATATGTGGACGACCCCTAATTAATGCATACATTTTAATCAAATTTATTTATTATTTTGTAAAGTTTGTTTTTAGGAATAGAATATCTTCTTTACCCGCGTCTGACGTAATTTAAATTGATTAAGTAATTAATTAGAAGTTTTTTAAATGAGGAAAAAAATAAGAAATTTGCCAAAAAAATATCATCTCGTCTATTTTACTGAAATTTTATTCAGTGTTTTTATGGCAAAGTTAAGACACTTGTTTTTTTTTTAATTGCGTCATGGTTTTTTTCAAACAAAAATTTTGTAAAATTGTTAAGCGAACCCCCCTCCCCCACTTCCCACCAAATTGTTGGCAGTGGCGAATCACTGATTGTTTTATAAATTTATTTTATAAGAATTTTATTGTATTTTATTAATAAAAATAAAAGTGCAAAATATTCCTATTTTCTTTAAAATAATAAGTCTATTATTTATTTTTTAATTTTTTTTTAATATTAAATGTTTTATCCAATATTGTATAAAACTTTATCTTGTCATTTGAATAAAATTATTTAGAAAATAAAAAATTTTCAAAAAAATTAACTTAAATCGTGTACTATTTATGGGGATTTTTAAATAGTACTGAAATATAAAAATTTCGGACTGGTGGGGGATCTGTGGTCCCTATAAGCACATAGGGCCTATAATTAGAAAACAATTTACCTCCCCTTGAAAAAATTAATTTTAAATAACAATAAGAGAAGATAAATTGAAAACGACAAAAATTTGACCTGGGTGGGATTTTAAATGTCTCTAGGAGAGAAAGCCTAGGAGGTTATCCGCCCTAAGGGGAATACGATCCAATTATTGCTAACTACGATCAACAATTCCGAGTATAACTAATTAAAAATGACATCATTTAGTTATGTCTTTTGGATAATCTTTATATTGCTCTTCTCATCAGCAAAGCAAATTTCGAGTTATGTTTTACATTAACAATTCTGGACATATAATTATCCACTAAAAAGTTAAATTACTCGGAATTGCTCCATGAAAGTTTCCTAATTATAATAATACACTCCACAATGAGGCGTTCAGGTATCGTCTAGAAAAGCCATCATAGCTGTGCCGGTCACATCGGGCCTCTGTTAATGGTAACAAGCAAATTTCATCCTCCGGTCAAAACTTGGACTCTTTTCGAAATTGCTCTTCTCGTGTCGTCTCCATCTCATCTTTCTTCTATTAATACCAAGCCACAAACGATTTCCATTTAAAATTTACATTCTCCATTATTTAGCCAAGTTTACAAATGAATTTACAAACTAAAAAAAAATCAATTAAAGTAAAATTCTTCTATGGTATTTTATGTAGAATTGTAAAGCAGGAGCAGCCAAAAAATAAAACCCTTCGTTTATAAAACAAGAAACTTAAGCTTTATTTTCTGACTTTTTTTTTACATCGTTTGTGTTATTTTATATAAAGAATTTATTAAAATTTATCTTTTTGAATAAAAGACTTAAACTAGAAAATTTTCCTATTCATTTTATAAACAAACATTTGGACCTAAACCTGATAAAAATCTCGGATTGTTAACTAACAAATACCATATTATTTTGAAGTGTGAAAATTTTTTTTTATATTTTTTAACGCTATAATTAAATTATGATGTGAAGGCTCAAACATAAAATTATAATTAACTAACTTAAGAATAAAAAAAATTAAAAGCGTTAATTCTGTTTAATTCATAGTAAAGAGAAGTGAAACTTCACATTAAGAAATAATTCTGAGTATAATTTTTTATTTATTAATTACTATTTTTTGAGGTAGAAGGGCGTGAATCGAACTTACTAAAGAAGTTTCATTCATAGCTTAAGATTCTTGGTATTTAGTCAAAAAAAACGAAGTAGCCAAGTTATGCTAGTTTCAAAATATTATCATCGATAATAGCTAGGAATTAGGTAGCTTAATTTAAATTTGTGAGATTTGTCTTTGTCTGCGTTTGTATTGATAGTGAAAGGAAGAATAGTTTCTTCCAGATGTGCATGTGTGTGGTCTATATAATTAATAAATTTCGAGACAAAAACGAAGTTGTCAACCGAGGGGAAAAAAAATCTTTGGCTAAACTCGAATGTCGCCTATCTATAATTTATATAAATGATCATTTATTTAGAGTTGTGTTTATTTTTATCATTCCCTGTATTTTTTTCTCTCTTGCCTCAAATAATATAACGCCAGAGTGATTTTCTAATATATGAACAACATTCCGAAAGAGGAAATGATTTGACGTCTTGAGAAGAATTCTTTCTCTTTGGGATGTTTTTTTTCAATTTGTCATTATCATAATCACTTAATAGCAAGACGCAATGCTCGCACTTTGCTTGATAGAATATTTGTTTACTTTAGATTTTTAGTATAATAGGCCATTATTTATTTAGAAAAGTACTTTAAAAAAAAATTGCTTCATTAGACTAAAACCCGAATATATCATGCTTGCTAATGTTTATATAGAAAATATATTATATGTCAATATTTAATGTCAATGAAAACTGTTTTGGAGATAAATTTTCTACGGTTTATTGTCAAAATATGAAGTATAAAAAAACCACAAGAATTCGAAAAAGAAGTTTGTTTGTAGCGTGCAACAAATAATATAAATCAAAAGCTGTTAAATTTACGACTTATCACAAAAAAGTGCCAAAAATGATACATGCACACTCAACAACACCAAGTTTATTCGACTGTCCGAAAAAAATAAGTAGGAAAAGGGTACGCCTTTTCGGGGGAGGGGGTCAATATTAAAGCAGTGATAAGAGAAAAAAAAAAACTTATCTCTGAACTATTTCCAGTCTTTAGATTAAAAACAATAAATATTGGTATACTTAAAAAAAATGTCTCCCCAAGATTTTAATTTAAAAAGATATAAAGCCTATATTCATATATATATATATATATATATATATAGTCGCCGTTTTTGTTCGGAGGGTGAATCGAGCTGAGAGGAATATTAATGCAACCCCCCCCCCCCCGCGTACTACTATTTATTTAATTGTTAAGTGGTTCGAAAGAAAGAATAAAAAAATACTAATAATAATAAAAAGCATATTCGAAATAAAGTTAAATCGAGGTTGAAAAGATTAAGAGAGATGGAAATAGAGTGTGGGGGAGGGGGGGGGAATTATTTCCACCTTGGCGCCTTTTTAAAGTATTGAAATTCTTAGGTCTTAGAATTACTTGGATTATTTATTCCACGTGTTTCAGCGTTGAGTGTCACGATACATGAAAGTAACCAGTTTAAAGACAGAAAAGTTGTTAGAGAGGAGCTTGTGAGGTCTAAGCTTGAGGCAAAAAAAATAAAGTAAATAATCACTTAACAAAGAAAAATAAATAATAAATAAATAAAATGTACAACATTAACGAACTGAATCATCTTTCTTGAATGACAAATTAAAAGAGAACGATTTTGTAACGAGCCCCCCCCCCCCCCCCTCCCCTATCAATCGAATGTAAAAACTCAAATTATGAGTGACATCAAGATCTTTTCTTTAATAGATAATCCATAAACCTGTCAATCATTTGAAAGTTCAAATTACATACCAGTATATTACTTTTTATTTATTTGTAAAAATTATTCAGTTTTTTACTTTCTCTTACCCTATATATGAAATATATAGAGAGAGAAAGTATTGCGATCATGTCAAAAATTCGATGTCGATGATGGTTAAAAACACATGCTTCTGAGGTCCCCTGAGTCCAAAAAAAGTGGGTCGGTGTGTGTGTGTGTGCGTGTGTGTGTGTGTGTGTGTGTGTGTGTGGCCTTGAAGGAAATGAGCTAGGAGGTTGAAATTATATTCAAGTTAGCCACCCTGAACTGGTGTAAATATAAACAAAATCGGCCAAAAAGTATTTATTATAACAAAAAAAAAAAATCTTAAAAAATGCAATATTTTATTTTAGTAGCTGTTAATAAATGAAGTTTTAAATTAATTTTTATAAGATTTAAGTATAAAAAAAGGATATATAAATCAATTAAACATTTATCTCAATTGATGGAAGAGCATCAATTTTTTTTTTAATTCGATCGGCGCACAGAGATCGGGCAGGGAGACTGGAGTAACTCTTGTCTAGCCCTTTTTTCTCACGCCGGACCGCTTTTTAAAAACTCGCCATATCTCTCTTATTTATTTACAAATATGTGGCAAAATGCAAAACTGGTCTTTTGAATCAATTATAAAGTCATAGGAATTTTTTTATCTAGCTACGACCCCAAAAAATGAGGGTTTATTAGTGAATTCCACGACCTAAAATCTTAACTCCCCGGCTTTATTTTCTAATAACCCTAATTTATTGTTTTTTAATTAAATAAACGCATTTAGGGCTTGATATCGATTGAATAAATTAGTATATAAAATATTCAAGCAAAAACAATCAAATTTTAGTCTCGAAGCGTCCAAAAAATAATTAAAAATCGATTTTTTCAAATTTATTTTGACAGATGAATTTTTTCTTTTCAAATTAATAATAAAAAGACTATTCTAGTTAGAGAAATAGTGAATGTTGCATTTGAATCAACATAAAATTCTGAATCATAATCATTTAAGCCAAATACTAGTTTCGTCTATGTATATATTTATCTACAAATTCTTAATCTACGTGAAATTTTAAACTTGACTCATTTATCATATGCCTTATGTTGAGATTAATTGAAATAATTAATAAAATTCATTTAAAATAGGAATTTTTTTTTTTAAATTCTCCTTGGTTCTATTTTTATCGCCGGCACTTGGAGACAAGAGAGACGGGTGATTGGCAAGCGAGGAGGGAGGGGAGACCTAGACAGGCATAGGCATACCCAGGGGGGGGTTGGGGAGTTCAAACCCCTCCCCATGCCATGACTAAATATTTAAGCTCTATAATATTGATACAAATTATATTTCTAATAGTAATTTACTCTAGCTAAAAAAAAAAAAAAAAAATAAATGGTTTATAAATACCATAAAATAATCTTAAATTTTCTTCAAGCCCCCATCCCAGCTATTTAGTGGTTAATTCGTCCTCAAGCAATATAAATTTTTTTCCATTCTCACGTAACCAAACTTTACGAGTTCAAATCCACCTCCTGCTCTTTTTTTTTTATTCATATTATCAATGCATCTCCATAGGAATACATATTATACACTTGCCACAAGCGCTTCATACCCTTGTTACGGCACTGGTTAATATTGTATATTTATTTAAAATCATTTCTTTGTTTTGAAATATATAAATCTCAGCCAAAAATATCGGAGATGCAAAAAGGGGCGCCTCGCATTATTTTTGCCCAGCGTTGAGGTGAAATCAAAAAAATGCGCCTCGCTTTTCTGATTTATATAAAAGCGAGGAAATATTTTCACTTAAATAAAACCCCTACAGAATTTTATTTGTTTCATATATCCTCGCTTTTATATAAATCAGAAAAGCGAGGCGCATTTTTTTGATTTCACCTCGACGCTGGGCAAAAATAATGCGAGGCGCCCCTTTTTGCATCTCCGATGTTTTTGGCTGAGATTTCACTTCTTTTTGTGAAATATTACATTTAAATTTTATTTAATAATTTTTGTTTATTAAATATTAAGTTATCCCATGAATAGATCTTTTAATATGCATTCCAAACAGTAAAAAATAAATACATCGTTTGGTATTAATTCAAAATGATAAACATAGGATTTCAGCAAATTTTAAAAAATTTTAAGTTTTTTATTTTTGTTATGTTGGTAAGATGTAAATAGATCGTTTGGTATCCATTCAAAACGAAAAACATAGGATTTTCCTAAATTTTATAAAATTTTAGGTTTTTTATTTTTGTTATGTTGATAGGATTTAAATACATCGTTTGGTATTCATTCAAAACGATAAACATAGGATTTCCCTAAATTTTATAAAATTTTAGGTTTTTTATTTTTGTTATGTTGGTGGAATGTAAATACATCGTTTGGTATCCATTCAAAACGATAAACATAGGATTTCCTTAAATTTTATAAAATTTTAGGTTTTTTATTTTTGTTATGTTGGTACAATGTAAATACATCGTTTGGTATCCATTCGAAACGATAAACATAGGATTTCACCAAATTTTATAAAATTTTAGGTTTTTTTATTTTTGTTATGTTGGTAGGATGTAAATACATCGTTTGGTATCCATTCAAAACGATAAAGATAGGATTTCACCAAATTTTATAAAATTTTAGGTCTTTTATTTTTGTTATGTTGGTAGCACTTCTTCTTATCACGTTAATCTATTGTATTTCTATCTGAAGGAATCCATCCTAAAATTTTTTATTCCATTTGGGATGAAAATTACTAATATTAATAGTAGATATTTTCCTAGATGATGTCATCAGGGAGCAAAATAGTTAGAATTGTCTTTTCGCCACGTTAAAGATCGGACAAATTTGAAATTTTGAATACCCCTCAAAAAGTCACTTTTGATCCAAAATGAAATTTTATATCAAAGGTATCGGGTTTTTGATAGTATCTATTTGTATTTTAAATTTCATCCAAATCGGTCCAGCAGGGAAACCTGTAGCTTTGTCTAAAAATTTGAAAATTGAAGAAAAGAATGAAAAAGAAAAAAAGAGAAAAAAAAAAAAAAAAGGAAAAATAAGAGACTAACTTTTGACCTTCCGAAATCGGCAAAATCTCAACTTTGAGCCTCTGCCATTCTGTTTGGCACTGGAATTTTTTTTTGAATTCGTGCTCAAAATAATCCTTATTTATTCTAGTTTAATATAAAAAAATATCTTAAAAACTTTTTGAGATATTCGCCCAGAAAGAGAAAAGTTTCTCAAAAAAATTTTTTCACGTCCCTATCTTTTATTAAGGATTTAAAATCATTCTTGATAATATAGTCTAGGGACGACTCGTCCATCTAAATGCAATGGGCCATTGGCATCTATTGGAATGTCAACTAAATGGTAGTATTAAGAGTTTCTTTGCTTTCTTTTGCTTTTCACATGCTCGGCGACGAGTCGCTCCCGCGACTCTTGATATCCCAACCTATAAATAATAATATCCTTTTATAATTTATAAAAAAAATAAAATTCGATGTAAATTATGACCAGTAGATGTCAGCTCCACCCATCAATCTATGATTGTACTGTAAATAAATTTATTATCCATGGTTGAAACCTCGTTCCGCATGTATATGTTAGGCGAAACCTGTTTGTTAAGGCAAAGGATCTAGCTAGTGCAAATTTCTCACTGTTAAGATAAAAACATATTTTCGACCAGACTTTTTATAATAAATTTTAATTTTTGACAAATTCTTTTTGTATTATCTAGATCCAGAGCTCAATGATGAAGGCAAGAAGCACAGTCAAAATCGTTGAAGCGAATTTTGAGAAAATCGAAAAAACTGAAAAACTACATCAGTAAAGTACTAGTACTTTTTGACCGATTTTGTTTAAAAGCTTATTTTCACGCACTAGGAAAGTGTCTAACTTAAATATAAAATTTCAACATCCTAACTCGATTCTTTCATGCTTTAAATTGTACTCAGGCACACACACACACACACGACAGACAGACCAAGTCGCGAAAACACTTTTTTGGATTCAGGAGACCTCAAAACGTGTATATCCATTAAAATCTCGACATCGAATTTTTGACATGAATCCAATACTTTCTTTCTTTATATTAGGTATATATTACATATATACATAGGTAAGAGAAAGTAAAAATTAGAGATGGGCAAATGGATTTTTTTTAGATTGATAAGAATTTAAAAAGAAATAAAAAAAAAATTTTTTTTTTTTAAACATTCACACTTTTTTTTCTCATTCACACACACATTCATACAGTCTTTTCGACAACTTAGGCCATTTAAGACTTTGACGATAACCGTTGTAATGTAATATTATCTATTGTGGGTTCAGGCATTTCTATTTAAGTCATCTAGTATCCAAATGGCTTAAATAAAATAATCGGACTGCCTGGGTCCGAACCCGCGACGTTTGGTATAGGAGGTAGGCACGCTACCTACTACGCCACACTCGGGGGCAAAAAAAAAAAAATTAATTTTTTTAACTAATTTTATTTGCAATCATCGATTTATTCATAATTTAGTTAATAAATTTCTATAAAGATACAAAGGGAAGGCGGGAGGGGGGTGGGGAGTAAGATCTGCGCGCCAGTCGACAATTGAAGTGGAATGGGTAGGGAGGGGAGGGATCCTGTCGCCCTCCCTCCTTTCGTCAAATTAAGAAGAGCTAATCATTAACATGGGAAAAGAATAAAAATATGAAAATTCAATTGTCTATAACTCCGCAACCTCTAATCCAAATTGAATCCGGTTTTTTGTTATGAATTTAGAATTTCCTAGAGAATATTCATACGTAGCGAAAATTTATTATTTAGAATTCGAAATTTTAGTCTTTGCTTAAGACACTCCCAGGTGAGCTAGAGGTGTGAAATTTTATATTTTAGGATCATTTTTGGTGACAACATTGTATGCAAATTTTTATCAAAATAGGCCAAACTAATGTGGTACTTTATTTGAAGCCTCAAGCTTCCTTTCTTTTTTTATTTTTTATTACTGAATTTATAATAAAAAATACTAAACAGTTTAAAATAAAAAATACAATAAAAAATCTGCCGGGACAAGCACAGAACCAGGGCCGGCGCAAGCTATTCTGCCGCCCTAGGCAAGATATTTTTTTGCGCCCCCTCCCAAAAAACTTTAAAAATTTAATTTGCCGCCCCCTCCTTAAAATTTTTCCCGATCTCAAGAATTTTTCTGCGATATTTTTTTTTTTTCCCGGAACCAAAATTTTTTCCCGTGTGCCGCCCGCGAAACATTTTCTCTTGCGCGGAACCAAAAATTTTTCCCGTCCGGGAAAATAATTTACCTTTTTTTTAGAGACGCTCAATTTTTGCCGCCCCCCGGGACAGAAATTTTTTTCGGGTGCCTCTTGCGGAACTAAAATTTTTTTTTATTTTTCCCTTTTTGCCGCCCTCTCCAGGTTGCCGCCCTAGGCGGCGCCTAGTTTGCCTAGTGGACGCGCCGCCACTGCACAGAACACAACTTTAGATTACCGAAGGAGAGAAAGTTGTGTTCTGTGCTTGTCATATCAGATTTTTCGAGTCCACATATATTTTAGTTTCCGCCGATATATTAGAATTCAAGATGTAAAATTTATAAGTAAGGAAAAATATTTATATTTTGATTCAATTTTGAAATTCAATTTAAATAAAGGCACTTTTTTTTTTTTTTTTTTTAGTTTTTTTTTATTATATTTTTTGTATTTAATATTTATATGAGTAATAAGTAGGCCTATTTTCTAAAGAGTTGAAATTTTTTACTTCTCAAAGAATGAAAATCTTTAAAGCACTCGGGGCTTGGCGTGCTAACCTCGTATACCAAACGTCGCGGGTTCGGACCCCAGGCAGTCCGATGATTTTATTTAAGCCACTTGGATACCAAATGGCTTAAATATGAATGCCTTGACCCTAATATAGATAAATTCATAAATAACGGACATCGTCAAAGTCTTATATGGCCTGAGTTGCCGAAAAGACTGTGTGAATGAGAAAAAAAAAAAAAATCATTAAAAAATGCAATGTTTTATTTTAGTCGCTGTTAATAAATGAAGTTTTAAATTAATTTTTATAAAATTTAAGTATAAAAAGGATATATAAATCAATTAAACATTTATCTCAATTGATGGAAGAGCATCAATTTTTTTTTTCAAATTCGATCGGCGCACAGAGATCGGGCAGGGAGACTGGAGTAACTCTTGTCTAGCCCTTTTTTCTCACGCCCGATCGCTCTTTAAAAACTCGCCATATCTCTCTTATTTATTTACAAATATGTGGCAAAATGCAAAACTGGTCTTTTGAATCAATTATAAAGTCATAGGAATTTTTTTATCTAGCTACGACCCCAAAAAATGAGGGTTTATTAGTGAATTCCACGACCTAAAATCTTAACTCCCGGCTTTATTTTCTAATAACCCTAATTTATTGTTTTTTAATTAAATAAACGCATTTAGGGCTTGATATCGATTGAATATATTAGTATATAAAATATTCAAGCAAAAACAATCAAATTTTAGTCTCGAAACGTCCAAAAAATAATTAAAAATCAATTTTTTCAAATTTATTTTGACAGATGAATTTTTTCTTTTCAAATTAATAATAAAAAAGACTATTCTAGATAGAGAAATAGTGAATGTTGCATTTGAATCAACATCTATATAATAATTGCGGTGTGTCCGTCTGTCCGTCCGTCTGTCCGTCTGTCTGTCCGTCTGTCCGTCCGTCTGTCACGCTCTGTTTGACCAACTTCCCGTTGGAATTTTGAAACGAAATTTTGCAGTCTTATAGAGGACGTTATGGAGAGTCCAGGAAAATACTCGGGTCCCAAAATTCCTATAACTTTTTGAGTTATTAATTTTTAAAGTTACGATTTCTCCCATAGGAAATGTATAGAGAAATATTTAAGTATTCTTTGCAGTTGTGTATTCTATGGAAGTAAACAAATCCTCAAGGAAGCACTGGATTGGAATACGTAGTAATAATTTTCTTTTCATAATTAAGAAAAGGCGAGGGTCCGCCGCAGGCGGGCCCGAGCCGCAGGTGGGGGTCCGGGGGCGTAGCCCCCGCTCTAGACGCTCAGCCCGTTTCTCATATTTAAGAAGGCGAGGGTCCGCCGCAGGCGCGCGCCAGCGTGGGGGCCAGGGGGCGTAGCCCCCTCTAGACGCGAAGCCCGCCGAAGGCGGCGGCGCGGCTAGTAAAATTCTGAATCATAATCATTTATGCCAAATACTAGTTTCGACTATGTATATATTTATCTACAAATTCTTAATCTACGTGAAATTTTAAACTTGACTCATTTATCATATGCCTTATGTTGAGATTAATTGAAATAATTAATAAAATTCATTTAAAATAGGAATTTTTTTTTTTAATTCTCCTTGGTTCTATTTTTATCGCCGGCACTTGGAGACAAGAGAGACGGGTGATTGGCAAGCGAGGAGGAGGGGAGACCTAGACAGGCATAGGCATACCCAGGGGGGTTGGGGAGTTCAAACCCCTCCCCATGCCATGACTAAATATTTAAGCTCTATAATATTGATACAAATTATATTTCTAATAGTAATTTACTCTAGCTAAAAAAAATAAATAAATAAATAAATGGTTTATAAATACCATAAAATAATCTTAAATTTTCTTCAAGCCCCCATCCCAGCTATTTAGTGGTTAATTCGTCCTCAAGCAATCTAAATTTTTTTCCATTCTCACGTAACCAAACTTTACGAGTTCAAATCCACCTCCTGCACTTTTTTTTTTTATTCATATTATCAATGCATCTCCATAGGAATACATAGGATGGGTTCGCCACCGGACACAACTCAAGTCAGGTTCCGTTATGAATCCACCTTTATGGAGGGGGGCGCAAGTTAGACACTTGCCACAAGCGCTTCATACCCTTGTTACGGCACTGGTTAATATTGTATATTTATTTAAAATAATTTCTTTGTTTTGAATGAAATGTGTATTAAAATATATAAATATCCCAACCTATAAATAATATCCTTTTATAATTTATAAAAAAAATAAAATTCGATGTAAATTATGACCAGTAGATGTCAGCTCCACCCATCAATCTATGATTGTACTGTAAATAAATTTATTATCCATGGTTGAAACCTCGTTCCGCATGTATATGTTAGGCGAAACCTGTTTTGTTAAGGCAAAGGATCTAGCTAGTGCAAATTTCTCACTGTTAAGATAAAAACATATTTTCGACCAGACTTTTTATAATAAATTTTAATTTTTGACAAATTCATTTTGTATTATCTAGATCCAGAGCTCAATGATGAAGGCAAGCAGCACAGTCAAAATCGTTGAAGCGAATTTTGAGAAAATCGAAAAAACTGAAAAACTACATCAGTAAAGTACTAGTACTTTTTGACCGATTTTGTTTAAAAGCTTATTTTCACGCACTAGGAAAGTGTCTAACTTAAATATAAAATTTCAACATCCTAACTCGATTCTTTCATGCTTTTTTTTTTTTTTTTTTTCATTTATTTGGCTTTCGACCTAAAGCCATGCCAAAAACAACATTTTACAAATTATATACATCAAAAATAAATAATACTTTCATGCTTTAAATTGTACTCAGGCACACACACACACACACACACGAGACAGACAGACCAAGTCGCGAAAACCACTTTTTTGGATTCAGGAGACCTCAAAACGTGTATATCCATCAAAATCTCGACATCGAATTTTTGACATGAATCCAATACTTTCTTTCTTTATATTAGGTATATATTACATATATACATAGGTAAGAGAAAGTAAAAATTAACAGTTAGAGATGGACAAATGGATTTTTTTTGGATTGATAAGAATTTAAAAAGAAATAAAAAAAAATAAATAAATTTTTATAACTAATTTTATTTGCAATCATCGATTTATTCATAAAGAGGAAATAGATTTAGCTAATAAATTTCTATAAAGATACAAAGGGAAGGCGGGAGGGGGGTGGGGAGTAAGATCTGCGCGCCAGTCGACAATTGAAGTGGAATGGGTAGGGAGGGAGGGATCCTGTCGCCCTCCCCTCCTTTCATCAAATTAAGAAGCGCTAATTAAGTAACTGAGAAAGAATAAAAACTTTGAAAATTCAAATGTTTATAACTCCGCAACCTCTAATCCAAATTGAATCCGGTTTTTTGTTATGAAATCAGAATTTCCTAAAGAATATTCACACTTAGCGAAAATTTATTATTTAGAATTCTATGTACCTTACTGCGGGAATCTAAATATATATCGACACAAAAAAATCACCAGATTTCAACTTTCTCTAACCAAAGGTAAGAGAAAGTTGTGTGCTGAGAGACCAGTCACAGCAGATTTTTTATTGTCTAACTTCATTAAGAAAAATAAAATATTTGAGAAAAAATCTACCTAAAGAGAAAAATTTAGCCTATTTATTATTAAATGCTTTTACTTAATTTTCTCTTTGCCCTCGGGCTTGGTGTAGTTGGTAGCTCGCCTGCATTGACTTGAATACCAGGGGTCGAGGGCTCGGATCCCAGGCAGTCAGATGATTTTATTTAAGCTATTTGGTATACAAATGGCTTAATTAAGCATGCCTGAACCCTCAATAGATATATTTACAAATAATGGGTATCGTAAAGTCTTAAATGGCCCAGTGGCGTACCGAGGAAGTTAAGGGCCTGGGGCGGCACTAGAAGCGGGGGCCTTATATTGAATTTTTTTTTTTTTTTTTTTTGGGGCGGTGCTCATCTCTAAATATCCCTCTCCTCCATACACAAAAATATTTTTAAAATACCGTATATCCCTGAACCCCAAGGGCCCCGGGGCTTCTCAAAGAGAAATTTTCATTAAATTTTGTTTTTACTTGAGCTCAGAGGGCCCCGGGGCTTCTCAAAGAGAAATTTTCATTAAATTTTGTTTTTACTTGAGCTCAGAGGGCCCCGGGGCCTCTCAAAGAGAAATTTTCATTAAATTGTGTTTTTACTTGAGCCCTGAGGGACCCCGGGCCTCTCAAAGAGAAATTTTCATTAAATTTTGTTTTTACTTGAGCTCAGAGGGCCCCGGGGCCTCTCAAAGAGAAATTTTCATTAAATTGTGTTTTTACTTGAGCCCTGAGGGACCCCGGGCCTCTCAAAGAGAAATTTTCATTAAATTTTGTTTTTTTTTTATCTAAATTTTTCCATTTTTACTTGAGCCCTAATGGCCCCGGGGCCTCTCAAAGAGAAATTTTCATTAAATTTTCTTTTTTTTTATCTAAATTTTTCCATTTTTACTTGAGCCCTAATGGCCCCGGGGCCTCTCAAAGGGAGATTTTCATTAAATTTTGTTTTTTTTTTATCTAAATGTTTCCATTTTTACTTGAGCCCTAAGGGCCCCAGGGCCTCTCAAAGAGAAATTTTCATTAAATTTTGTTTTTTTTTATCTAAATGTTTCCATTTTTACTTGAGCCCTAAGGGCCCCGGGGCCTCTCAAAGAGAAATTTTCATTAAATTTTGTTTTTTTTTTATCTAAATGTTTCCATTTTTACTTGAGCCCTAAGGGCCCCGGGGCCTCTCAAAGAGAAATTTTCATTAAATTTTCTTTTTTTTATCTAAATTTTTCCATTTTTACTTGAGCCCTGAGGGCCCCGGGGCCTCTCAAAGGGAAATTTTCATTAAATTTTGAATAATTTTATGGTATTAAATTTTGTTTTTACTCGAGCCCTGAGGGCCCCGGGGCCTCTCAAATGGAAATTTTCATTAAATTTTTTTTTTATAAATATATGGGGGCCTATGCCGGCTCGGGGCCTGGGGCGGACCGCCCCCCTCGCCCCCCCTCGGTACGCTACTGAAATGGCCTCTGTTGCCGAAAAGACTGTGTATTTGTGTGTGAATGGGAATGGAAAAAAGTGTTGTTTTTTTTTATAAAAAAAAAAAACTTAACTCTTTCAAGGCCACCAAATTTTAGTCTTTGCTTTAAATAAAAGCATTTTTTTATTATATTTTTTTTTGTGAAAGAACTGGGACTTAAATTGACTAGAATGTTAAAAAAAATATGTATTTTCAATCTTTATTAATCTTTCAATTTAAATAAAGGCATTTTTTTAAAAGTTTTTTTATTATATTTTTTGTATTTATTTTTTATAACTGTATTTATAATAAAAAAATGATATGAGTAATAAGAGGGCCTATTTATAAAAGATTTGAAATTTTTTACTCCTCAAAGGATGAAATTCTTTAAAAAATGGAATCTTTTATTTTAGTAGCTGTTAATAAATGAAGTTTTAGATTAATTTTTATAAGATTTAAGTATAAAAAGGATATATACATCAATTAAACATTTATCTCAATTGATGGAAGAGCATCAATTTTTTTTTTCAAATTCGATCGGCGCACAGAGATCGGGCAGGGAGACTGGAGTAACTCTTGTCTAGCCCTTTTTCTCACGCCGGACCGCTCTTTAAAAACTCGCCATATCTCTCTTATTTATTTACAAATATGTGGCAAAATGCAAAACTGGTCTTTTGAATCAATTATAAAGTCATAGGAATTTTTTTATCTAGCTACGACCTCATAAAATGAGGGTTTATTAGTGAATCCCACGACCTAAAATCTTAACTCCCGGCTTTATTTTCTAATAACCCTAATTTATTGTTTTTTTACTAAATAAAGATAATTAGGGCTTGATATCGATTGAATAAATTAGTATATAAAATATTCAAGCAAAAACAATCAAATTTTAGTCTCGAAGCGTCCAAAAAATAATTAAAAATCGATTTTTTCAAATTTATTTTGACAGATGAATTTTTTTCTTTTCAAATTAATAATAAAAAAGACTATTCTAGATAGAGAAATAGTGAATGTTGCATTTGAATCAACATAAAATTCTCAATCATAGTCATTTATGCCAAATACTAGTTTCGTCTATGTATATAGGCCTATTTATCTGCCATTTATCTGCAAATTCTTAATCTACGTGAAATTTTAAACTTGACTCATTTATCATATGCCTTATATAAGGCAACATATGTTGAAATTAATTGAAATAATTAAATAATAAAATTCATTTAAAATAGGAATTTTTTTTATTCTCTTTGGTTCTATTTTTATCCGCTGCACTTGGAGACAAGAGAGACGGGTGATTGGCAAGCGAGGAGGGAGGGGAGTTCTAGACAGGTTAATTTTTTGGAATTAATCATTTTAAGTTGATGATAAATAAATGACAGTCAAATACCCTAACTTGGGCTAAACGGTATATTACTTTCTCATACCTCTATATATGTTAAGATATAGAGAAAGTATTGGATTCATGTCAAAAATTCGATGTCGAGATTTTGATGGATATACACAGAAAAATGGAATTAGAAAATTATTTAAAAAAATATGGGGAATGACTTCCCCGAGACTTTCTCGTATATTGTTTTGGAATTACGTTTGGGTGTGTGTGTGTGTGTGAGAACACGATTGCTTAAAAACCAAAGCAGCTGGATGAAATTTGGTATATGCTCCTTACACTAAAATTATAGATTTCTATCAACTTTTGGAGTAAATACGTCACTTGGAAGTAGTACTTTACCTAATAAGTTTTTTCAGAAATTTCGAAATCTTCAATTTTTTTTATCATATTGTGATAATTTACTCTATTTTAAAAAGTTTTTATTCTTTGACATTTTTCAAAAACTCAATAGACTTTTAGTTATCGAAGGTAATTATTAAAATAATTTTTTGTTTGATATTTTTTTTTTAATTTGTTGAGTATAAAAAAATAACTTTTTTAAATTTAATACCTTTTGAGAAAAGGCAGAAAAAAAATCGAGAAAATTCGGGTTAAGCAAGGCTAAGAACTGCTGGACCGTGGATAGGTGACCCGCTGAGTGTTGAGTCTCTCACCTGCTGGAAGCCATTTTATTTAATTTCCCAAAAGTCAAATGATCTTAGAGGCCGAAATATAAATTGAAAATACAATTAACTTTAACACCCGCCTCAGGAAGAAAAATAAATAAATCCCACCTCAATAATCAATCAAAAGTTAGAATATATTTATTTCCTTTATTAAAATAATTTTTTCATATTCATTTTTTTTAAATATTTAATTTGTTTTTTTCTTCTAAATTTGATGAATATAAAAAAAACAAAAAACAAATAGTTTTATTACTTTTTTTATTTCTGTTCTGAGAAAAGATGACGTCACGCGCATTGTTTGGAATCCGGTTCGTGTGCACCAAGGACCGAGACTCAGCATCTTTAAGCGACTCTCTCCATCTCACTCGCACTCATTACCTTCGCTCTCTTTCTATTCAAATGCTTTTC
>JAKCPI010020109.1:0-61634 GCA_023213315.1 Euborellia annulipes | reverse complement strand
AATCAGAATTTTAATAAATAAGGGTAATGTAAATGTAACAAAAGAAATAATAATAGCGACAAGGGCTGTCATGTTTATTTTGCAGGACGCAAATTAATATGAATTACCAAGGCGACTTTATTGGGCGAGAAGAGCAAGCCAATTGAATTGTATTCGAAAGACGGTCAATTTTTTCTATTTTACATAAATGTCGTTAAAAGACGTTAGAAAAATTTTAAAGAAAAAAAATCCGTTTTTCTACTTGAGAAATAAATAATAATATAATAAATAATAATAATAAATTTCATTAAATAAAAATAATATTTTGGAAAATTAAAATTTGGAATTAAATAATATAAAATTTAATAATTATTTATTATTATTTTATTATTAAGTATTTAATTTAATAATTGTTACCAAAACATTGGGGAAAAAAATTGTTTGTAAAATTAACATAGAAAATTTTAACAGTAGCAGCATTAATTTCGAATTTTCTACAAAATGATTTTTTGTTTCAATGAATAAAGTTTTTCGTGGATACTAAATGATATTGTTGTCTCTAAACTACTACTACCTACTAAATATTTAGTGCCGTCAATGAATATAATTTAGTAATCTTTGCAAAAATTTAGTTGTTCCAATTATACCGTTTCAACTAAACCGTTTATTAGTAGCAACAAAATAATTTTGTTGTCATAATGGATAAAATCTTTTGTGGGTACCAAATGATATTGTTGACTCTTGACTAAATATTTAGTAGCATTGATCAAAGAAATTTTGTTACCGTTACAATAATGTAATTGACCTAGTCAAATCGTTTTAACCAAACCATTTATTTGTCGCTATGAAATTGTTTTCATTGCCCCTACTACGATTTCATAGTCGTAAGATTATTTAGTTGTCTTTACTAAATAAAATTTCAACTAAACTCATTTAGTTGACAAAACCAAATTTTTTTCTCAGTGTGACTATAGATAATAAATATAATTTCCCTTGAGACTTAGAATAGTATATTGTTCTTTACTTTCAGATAGACAGAAATACTCTTGTTCGAAGTGGATGTGTCCTGGCCTGCCGTCGGTTTACTGGTCAACATACTTTTGAAAAAATTGCCGAATTGCTTACAGACATATTTAATGAATTTAATTCAAAAAATGAAAATATTCTTTCATGTGTAACCGACAATAGATCGAATTTTGTAAAGGCTTTCAAGGAATTTGGTTGCAATATAGATCTATTTTTTACCGAACTTGATTCAGATGAAAAAGATGGTAAAAAATCATTGGATATTAGTTAAATTGACATATTTTAACATTATATTTTAATTTCTAGAAGTTGAACCTTATGATGAGGAAGAGGAGTTGATTTCCGAATTTTTGAATTTAGATAATACTATTGATGTAGATTTTGAATTACCCAAGTAAGCCCTACTTGGGTAATTCAAAATCTACCAGCCCGGACGGTAAACCAGTTTACCGGTAAAAACCGATAAAAATTTTTTACCGAAAACGCGGTAACGAACCTCTAATTCGGCAAAAACCGGTTTTTTTTCGCAAGTCGGTAAAAACTTATTTTTCTCGGACGGTAAAAAATTTCGATTCCGCGAAAAACAAAAATGTTCCGCGGCGGCAAACTTTGGTTCCGCGGACGGCAAAAAATTGGCGTCTAAAAAAAAGGTAAAATATTTTTTCGGACGGGGAAAAATTTTGGTTCCGCGGAAAAAAATGTGCCGCGGGGAAAAATTTTGGTTCCGCGAAAAAAATGTGCCGTGGCGGCAAAAAAAATTGGCGTAATATTTTTTCGGACGGGGAAAAATTTTGGTTCCGCGGAAAAAAATGTGCCGCGAAAAAAAAATGTGTGCCGCGGCGGCAAACTTTGGTTCCGCGGGCGGTAAAAAATTTTTACCGACTTTCGAGAAAAACCGGTTTTTACCGACTTTCGAGAAAAACCGGTTTTTACCGACTTTCGAGAAAAACCGGTTTTTTTTTCATTATCGAGGTCGGTAATGAAAATCCATTACCGTCCAGCCCTATACCCAAGCACCTTCGATGCGCTTGTCATACTTTGAATCTATTAGCCACAACAGATTTTAAAAATATTTTAAATGGAACTTCATCTTCTAAATTTCATTATCCTGCTATGGCCAAATGTACAGCTATATGGAATTTATCTAGAAGACCGAAGTCTTCAGAAATAATTTCAGATGTTTTACAATGCTCTTTAAGTTACCCGGTACCCACCCGGTGGAACTCATTGTACGATTCATTGATTCAATTATTAAAATATAAAGATAAACTTAATATTGTTTGCAAACAACTAGAATTAAAGTCTTTCAGAGATATTGATTTGGATTATTTATCTGAAATAATAATTTTAATGAAACCTATTGCAATGGCATTAGATCATTTGCAAGATGAAAATAATTCTTATTATGGTCATTTGATTCCTACCCTTTTTACTTTCTCGTACCCTATATATGAAATATATAGAGAGAGAAAGTATTGCGATCATGTCAAAAATTCGATGTCCAGATTTTGATGGATATACATGTTTTGAGGTCCCCTGAGTCCAAAAAAGTGGGTCCCGCAAATTGGTCTGTGTGTGTGTGTGTGTGTATGTATGTGTGTCTGTGTGTGTGGACAGATTTTTAGCATGAAGGAGTTGAGCTAGCGGATTGAAATTTTATATTTAACTTAGGTACCTTTGAAGAATCTCAAAATAAGCTTTTGAACAAAATCGGCCAAAAAGTACTAGTACTTTACTGATGTACTTTTTCAGTTTTTTTCGATTTTCTCAAAATTCCCTTCAAGGATTTTTTTTTAAAATTCATAAATGAACTATTTTTTAGATGCTCTTTAAAATGTATATTCTCATTTTGCCGTTGAAATCTTCTGAAGACCACTTTACTCTTGTTCTTCATAGGAAAGATAGAAATGGTTGCCATGGTAACGGAATTTAAATCTTTTTCTTTTTATTAGATTAAAAATCAATTATTATTTAAATTCCCATTTTTTTTAAATTTATTTGTGTCTTTAATTGTTTCAAAGAAAACATATATGTCTCTCTCTCACTTGCAAACATTATCGTCTCTCTCTACTCTTTTTAAATTCCCTTTCCACCTTATCTTCGCATAGGAACAATGTTAATTTCCTATAGGGATTTGTATGTTAATTTAGATTCAAAAGGGGGTCCCCTTTAGAACTTTTTAGGCATTTAAAAATTTTTTTTCCAATTCTTATGAAATTTTGTATTTATTTACGATTCTATATTGTGTATAAAATGTCCAAATATGAGATTAAAATTTTGAAAAATAACCATAGTTTATTTGAAGCAGTCAACATTTAAAATGCAAGTTTGAAACTAAGGTGCTATCGGAAACTAAATATATCTCGACACAAAAAATCTGGTGTGACCAGCACAGTGCGCAACTTTCTCTTACCGAAGGGTAAGAGAAAGTTGTGTGCTGTGCGCCAGTCACACCAGATTTTTTCACTTAAGATTAAACTTGAATCTTTGAAATCAGAGAGATTCCGCTATGTTGGCAATTTAATTACACCTTTATTAGAAGCTCTTGAAAGAAGATTTCAATTATTTTTTCAATTACCCCCTGAAGTAAACGAAGCTATTTTGGCTACATGCTTCCATCCAACTTTTAAATTAAGATGGTTAACAAATTCACCTGAAAGTGAAAAAAAAATAATTTATAATTTATGTATAAATACCTCAAAAAAATTTAAAGAATCTATGAATAATAATGACAACTCTTCAGCAAATAGTGATGAGGAAGAGGAGTTTCTTGTTTTATTAAGCTCACCAGAAGATAAAATGGACTCAAAGATGGACTTAGAAATTGTAACCTATTTTAATGATAAGAGCAAACATTTTAATTCTTTGAACAATTATCCTTTAATAAAGGAATTATTTATAAGATTTAATACACATCTTTGTTCTTCTGCCCCAAAAAAAAGTGCATCAGTAAAGTACTAGTACTCTTTGGTCGATTTTGTTCAAAAGCTTCGTGTCACGTCCCATGGGGGTGCCTAACTTAAATATAAAATTTCAACTTCCTAGCTCTTTTTGTTCTTGAGATATTTTGTTCAAAGACACACAGACAGACAGACAGACAGACAGACAGACAGACAGACAGACAGACAGACAGGCCATTTCGCGAAAACCACTTTTTTGGATTCAGGGGACCTCAAAACGTGAAGATCCATCAAAATCTCGACATCGAATTTTTGACATGAATCCAATACTTTCTCTCTATATATATATTACATATATACATAGGTAAGAGAAAGTAAAAATACATATATATAAAATATATAAAAATAATAAATACAAAGATCGATCTAAAACATTAACTTTATTTCTTCATAATAACTGAAAAGAAAATCAAATTAATTTAGAGTAAATTAATTCAATGTTTAAACGAAAGAATAAAACAAGCCATTGTTATAATGAGATGAAAGAAAGAAGCGAATTTTTTTGATTAAAATATTTCCCTGGTTCTCAATTTCAAATCTTTTCTTTGGTCCAAACCTAACAACTTTCTTCCAGCTGGTCCAGTTCGATTGTCTGCTCTCTGGTACGTACCTCTATCTCAGTTTTCTCATGATCTTTCAATTTTTAATCACTCCTCCAGGCATTTGAAGCGAGATTCTCTACCAACTTAATGAGTTACACAATTCCTAATTTATTCAGCCACTGTAGCATTAAATAGTTACAGTGTAATGCGAAGCGGATGATAAACGATCAAAATTCCTTTCGGTCCCCTGGCTGTCCCCAAGCAAAGCCACCGAAAGGAGCCACCCACGCGCGGGGGAGGCTGCAGTATATATGTCAAATTTTCTTTGTTTGCGTTCACTTGTTCTATTATTTATAAGTTAACCTTTTCATATTTTTATAAATAAATTTTTTTTTAATATCATGATTAATTTTATTGTTTTCGATTTTCCAAAGGTATTCTCCAATATGAATTTAGCTGCCACTTTCCTAAACTAAATTTATTTAGGGTTCCAGAATTACCCCACCAAAAAGAATTTTAAAATCAAGGAAAAATTTGTTTGTAATTGGTATTTTCAATGTATTTGAAATACGTAATTGGTATTTTGTATCTCGTTACACAAACCCATGAATAATTGGTATCTTGTATTTCGTTACAAAAATCTGAAGTAATTGGTATTTTGTATCTCGTTACTCAATATCGAGTAACTTGCCCATCCCTGTATATATGTTTGGGAAATTTCGGGGGGGGGGGGGGCCCGGGCCCCCTCGGCCCCCCCCCCTTAAATACGCCCCTGGACGCAAGGCAGGGGCAACACGCCTAGGGAGACAAAGATATCTCTACAATGTGCATCCCATGATGCACCCACAAGGACTCTTACAACTCGCTTCTGGGCCCTAAAGACTCTGATGGCATGCGACGATCCGCCCCAAAATACTATCGCATATGTCACGATTGAGTGAAAATTGGCATAATAATAAGTAAGACTTACGTCAATAGTTGTAAGGTTTTTTAACTTTAACATTCCATAAGATATGGGATTAAGCCTCCTGCACAGAGCATCCACATGGGTGTCCCACCTCATGTTGGCATCAAAATGCAGCCCCAGAATTCTAGTTGTTTGCATGGTACCATATCCCCCAGGCAATC
Source organism: Euborellia annulipes (assembly GCA_023213315.1). Classification (NCBI taxonomy): domain Eukaryota; kingdom Metazoa; phylum Arthropoda; class Insecta; order Dermaptera; family Anisolabididae; genus Euborellia; species Euborellia annulipes. The sequence continues at coordinate 55,999 of JAKCPI010020109.1, read as the reverse complement.
CATCAGATATAATTTCCCTCCCCTTGTTCAAATGAAAATGTAAAATTGCTGTTTTATCCTTATTTAATTTAAAGCCTTTCTTGTTAAAAAAAATCTCAATATCATTTATGGCAACAGTTGTAAGTTGACAGGCACGCTCATATGACCTGCTTCCCAAGACCAGTGTGGTATCACCTTCATATGACGTTAGTCTTCCGCTATCAAGGGTGATGTCATTTACATATAAAATATATAGTAGTGGGCCCAAGACACTGCCCTGGGGCACCCCAACCTTAACGTCTAGCACCCTTGACACACACACACACACACACACACACACACACACGAAGTTATGCGAAGTTATACGTCATTGTGGTTCCGCAGGAGGGAGGAGGTCGCCTGCAGGGAGGTGGTTTTAGTGGGTAAAAATCCCACACGCTGTTGAGTACGGGCTCAACAGTGTCTAAGAAGATTTCCACCGACCCTCGAAAAAAAAAAAACACACACACACACACAAAGAGGTAATTCCAAAAGGATATACGAGAAAGTCTCGAGAAGTCATTTCCCATATTTTTTTTTTTTTTTTTTTAATGTCGAAATTATTTCCAAAATAAAAAAAGCTCTTTTTACCTAAATAAAATATTTTATTTAAAATAACCTTGAAATCATACATTGTATAATATAACATAAATCTTCTTTTATTTAATAAATAAAAAATTTGTTTAAAAATATTTTATTTTTTTTTATATATTTTCAATTTATAATAAAAAAAATTAAACTTTTTCATAATCTCAGATGACGGTAAAATATATTTAAAAAAATTTTATTTTTTTATTTTTTTTATAGGTCCGTGCCCGCCCGAATTCATTTGCATGCCCGTCCGCCCATACCCGTTTATTTAAACTTACTACCCGCCCGTGCCCGCCCGTATTTTTTTCATGGCCATCAAAACCCGCCCGACCCGGCCCGCGGGTCGGGCGGGCTACGGGCCTACGGGCCTACCTGTACCCGTGGGCTCTACTTTTATGATTAATAAAATTTTAAATAAATAAAATTTTCATTGTGCATATAATATTTGTTATTATTATAGTTTTTAACCTAAAAAGGTTTTTAATTCAGCTGTCCTTCCCTGGTAGGAATTCACAATTGGGCCAAGCCTCGGGCCAGGCTTGGACCAATCGTGCCGAGCATTGGGCGAGGTTTGGGGCAAGCCTTGTCTATCCATTAGGCGAGGCTTGGTTCAAGCCTTGGAATGATAACAATGTACCCAGCCTTGGGAATCAAAAAAACCAAGGTTGGCCCAAGCCTCGAGAATCAAAAAAACCAAGGTTGGCCCAAGCCTTGGAAAACAAAACAATGGATGGTCGATCCAAGCCTCGAGAAAAAAAAAGTTGTTTCTCGAGAGATTTGAACTCGGGCTTTTTGGTTTTGTTTGTCATTTGTCAATGCCTTTACGCTCTCGTACACAGTTGTTATATTGATATGACTCTTTTTTAAGCTATTTGATTTGCCTTTTATTTTAGCTAAATAAACTTTATCAAACAATCACCAGATTTAAAATATATTTTACTGTTTTTTTCAATTAATAGTACTTGATTTAATTTAATTTTTTTTTTTTTAAATTATATGATGGGTCAATTAACCATTGGGCCAAGCCTCGGACCAGGCTTGGCCCAATGGTCACTACCCAAGGCTCGGTTTAATAATTTAATATCATTGGGCCAAGCCTCGGACCAGGCTTGGCCCCAATGGTCACTACCCAAGGCTCGGTTTAATAATTTAATATCATTGGGCCAAGCCTTGGTCCAGGCTTGGTCCATTCGTCTTCCCAAGGCTCGGTTTAATAATATAATACCATTGGGCCAAGCCTCGGTCCAGGCTTGGTTCATTCGTCTTCCAAAGGCTCGGTTTAATTGTATAATACCATTGGGCCAAGCCTCGGACCAGACTTGGCCCAATGGTCACTACTCAAGGCTTGGCAAATGACAACTGGCCCAAGGTTCGGCCAATTGTCAGCATTGGCAATTCCTACCAGGGTTGTTTATTTTTTTAGAAATTTTTATATTTTTGTAAAAAAATTAATTATTTTTAATTAAATATTTTAATTTATAGTATTTATTGAATTAATTTAAATTTTTATTATGTTGCCTACTTCACAAAACGTCAAATTATTTTTTCACAATAATATAATATTTCTGTAATATTTTATTCTTTGAAATTTTCGTCTCTTCATATTAGCCGAAGGTTGCCGATTGTATCCGATCGGAGCCGAGAATAGCCGAAGTCGTTGACTTGACGAAGCAATTGGTTTGGCAAACAAGCAATGTTTATTGGAGCCACAGATCATACATATATCAAGATTGGACAGCTCCATGTTAAAAGTTTTCCACAAGTTTTAACGCCCTCTTACAGAAGTTTCTGCGAACTAACTTCGCGCGCAAAAATTAAACAGAAATTTTGTGTCAAATTAACGCTCTCTATGGCCGCAGTTCCAACTAAACAGTAAGCGGTGGAAAAAAAAAACTCACCCACATGGGTTTTGAACTCAAGCTCGTTCGAAATCGTTGTTTGCAAATTCTACGATTTTACTCTCGCGTACACTGGTTTTGTTATTTTCACATACCTTTTTAAGCTACTTAATTTGCAACTGTTAGGCCTACTTTTAATTTTTTTTAAACGAAATCAAATTAAGGACAAGTAGTGTCTCTAAATTTGTATCTCAAATAACTTAGATATTTTAAAGAATTTTCTGACATTTTTTTTTTTTTTTTTTTTTTTTTTTTTTTTAATGAATGAAATTCATAAATTTTTTTTATGAATTTATTTATTTAATTATTTTAATTTTTTTTTATTCGATTAAGTTTAAGGTCTTTTACGGCATAAGAGGCCATTTAGACCCCGTCTCTATATGATGCTAGATGTGAACCCTTGACCTTTGGTATCAGCAGTTAATACACTACCTCTGAACCAATAATAATTTATTATAAATTGTAAAAAATTTATCTTTTGTAGGAAATCAAAATAAATAACCCCATTTCTTTTCAGATAAGATTTTTGTAGGGCTTCTCTTGACAATGGATCGATTCTTTTCTGTGTTAAGAATATGGTCATATATAATATTGGTATTAAGAATAACACCAAGAAATATTATTGTTAAAAATATTTATGAAAAATCTTATATATTGAAAAAGACCGTAACACAGATCATACAATCCTGAAATTAACTTTTGAAAATGACAATCAAAACTCCCTGGCCTGGGACATCTATGGATTAAATTTTGAACTATTTCAGACAGCCCAGCGGTGCTCTCTGGTTATACCTTCATGTAACTAAATAAAAACTTGAGGAAATTCTTCCCGTAGAGCTGTCCACCCCCTGATTGGAGCTCTGACTCAGGGGGTGGGCAGCTCTACGGGAAGAATTTCCTCAAGTTTTTATTTAGTTACATGAAGGTATAACCAGAGAGCACCGCTGGGCTGTCTGAAATAGTTCAAAATTTAATCCATAGATGTCCCAGGCCAGGGAGTTTTGATTGTCATTTTCAAAAGTTAATTTCAGGATTGTATGATCTGTGTTACGGTCTTTTTTCAATATATAAGATTTTTCATAAATATTTTTAACAATAATATTTCTTGGTGTTATTCTTAATACCAATATTATATATGACCATATTCTTAACACAGAAAAGAATCGATCCATTGTCAAGAGAAGCCCTACAAAAATCTTATCTGAAAAGAAATGGGGTTATTTATTTTGATTTCCTACAAAAGATAAATTTTTTACAATTTATAATAAATTATTATTGGTTCAGAGGTAGTGTATTAACTGCTGATACCAAAGGTCAAGGGTTCACATCTAGCATCATATAGAGACGGGGTCTAAATGGCCTCTTATGCCGTAAAAGACCTTAAACTTAATCGAATAAAAAAAAATTAAAATAATTAAATAAATAAATTCATAAAAAAAATTTATGAATTTCATTCATTAAAAAAAAAAAAAAAAAAAAAATGTCAGAAAATTCTTTAAAATATCTAAGTTATTTGAGATACAAATTTAGAGACACTACTTGTCCTTAATTTGATTTCGTTTAAAAAAAATTAAAAGTAGGCCTAACAGTTGCAAATTAAGTAGCTTAAAAAGGTATGTGAAAATAACAAAACCAGTGTACGCGAGAGTAAAATCGTAGAATTTGCAAACAACGATTTCGAACGAGCTTGAGTTCAAAACCCATGTGGGTGAGTTTTTTTTTCCACCGCTTACTGTTTAGTTGGAACTGCGGCCATAGAGAGCGTTAATTTGACACAAAATTTCTGTTTAATTTTGCGCGCGAAGTTAGTTCGCAGAAACTTCTGTAAGAGGGCTTTAAAACTTGTGGAAAACTTTTAACATGGAGCTGTCCAATCTTGATATATGTATGATTAGGGTGGCTCTTATTTTTCGAAGTTGGAAATTTATTCGCGCTACCCTCTAGTTTGGTGCCATTGCCAAAAAAAATAACCTGTGTAAAATTTCAGCTCAATCGGATAAGGGGAAAGGGTGCCCCAAGAGCCCTGAAAATCCAAAAAAAATCAGAAAATATTCATTTTATTTATTTATCTTGTTAAATATAAATTATATACAAAAAAGTGTTATATAAAAGTTGTAGATCTATAAAAAATACACATAATAACATCTATCAGTTTTTTATGTACGGCTAACGGTTTCAGAGAAAACCGCGAAAATCCATTTTTACTTTCTCTTAACTATACATGTAATATATATAGAGAGAGAAAATATTTGGTTTCATGTAATAAATTTGATGTCAAGATTTTGATGGATATACACGTTTTGAAATCCCCTGAGTCCAAAAAAATGGTTTATGCAACATGGTCTGCCTCGGTGGGGGTGGGGTGGGAGTGGGGGTGGGGGTGTTTTGTGAACAAAATATCTCATGAACGAAAAGAGCTAGGAGGTTGAAATTTTATATTTAATTAAAGTACCCCCCTGGCACATGACACGAAGCTTTAGAACAAAATCGGCCAAGAAGTACTAGTACTTTGCTGATGTACTTTTTCAGTTTCTTTTATTTTCGATTTTCTCAAAATTCGTTCTAACGATTTTGATTAAAATTCATAAATAAATTATTTTTTAGATGATCTTTGAAATATATATTCTCATTTTGCCCTTGAAATATTTTGAAGCACACATTACTCTTGTACTTCATAGAAAGATAGGGTCAATGGTTCTCATGATAAAAAATTATTTGAAAGTTGTGTTCTGTGCTTATCACACCAGATTTTTCGAGTCAACATATATTTAGTGTCTAAAAGTATGGTACATGTGAATTTTAAAATGTAAAATTTATAAATATAGAAAAATATTTATATTTTGTTATCATGAGAACCATTGATCCTATCTTTCTATGAAGAACAAGAGTAATGTGTGCTTCAAAATATTTCAAGGGCAAAATGAGAATATATATTTCAAAGATCATCTAAAAAATAATTTATTTATGAATTTTAATCAAAATCGTTAGAACGAATTTTGAGAAAATCGAAAATAAAAAAAACTGAAAAAGTACATCAGTAAAGTACTAGTACTTCTTGGCCGATTTTGTTCTAAAGCTTCGTGTCATGTGCCAGGGGGGGGTACTTTAATTAAATATAAAATTTCAACCTCCTAGCTCTTTTCGTTCATGAGATATTTTGTTCACAAAACACCCCCACCCCCACTCCCACCCCACCCCCACCGAGGTAGACCATGTTGCATAAACCATTTTTTTGGACTCAGGGGATCTCAAAACGTGTATATCCATCAAAATCTCGACATCAAATTTATTACATGAAACCAAATATTTTCTCTCTCTATATATATATTACATGTATAGGTAAGAGAAAGTAAAAATGGATTTTCGCGGTTTTCTCTGAAACCGTTAGCCGTACATAAAAAACTGATAGAAGTTATTATGTGTATTTTTTATAGATCTACAACTTTTATATAACACTTTTTTGTATATAATTTATATTTATCAAGATAAATAAATAAAATGAATATTTTCTGATTTTTTTTCGATATTCAGGGCTCTTGGGGCACCCTTTCCCCTTATCCGATTGAGCTGAAATTTTACACAGGTTATTTTTTTTGGCAATGGCACCAAACTAGGGGGTAGCGTCAAAAAAAATCTCAAAAAAAATTTTCCCCAGTAGTAGCTAAGAGCCACCCTAATGTATGATCTGTGCTCTGACTTCAAAAGGGCTTGCTTGAATAATGTTTATGAAATCATAAACGAAATAGCTCGACTTGTTCAAATAAGTCTAACTTCATGGAGTCAGACTTAAGCACGAAAACAAGTTTCAATTATGAATACGGCCCTAAATCTTTTTCTTTTTATTAGATTATAATTCATATAAATCAATTATTATTTAGATGCCCTTTTAAAAAGTATATTAGTAATATTTTGTGAAAATTGTTTCAATAGAAAATTTTTTTTTTTTAATTCTTTTTCTGCCTTTAATTGTTTCATTGAAAAATGGATGACGTCACTCATTCTTTGTTGCCAACATGGAGAGACAAGTGCCTATCTCTCTCTTACTTGCATTCATCTTCTCTCTCTTTCTACTCGTTTTAAATTCACTTTCCGCCTCTTCCTTCCATAAAGCCAATGTGAAATCCCTATGGGGATTTGCATGTTAATTTCAATTCAAAAGGGTGGAACTTTTTTAGGCATTTACAAAAAATTTTCTTTTGTTCGTTGTGTACTGTGCGCCAGTCACACCAGATTTTTTAAAACATTCATCGCTGTTATAAATTTAATTTTCAATTCCCATTCCTCAGACTAGATGTTTATATTGTGTGGGGCCACTTGTCAGAGAATTCAATTTTGCATAACTATTGTAAAATTTAAAATTTGTATATTGATTATCTCTTTTTCCGGTAGACTATCAAATTGTCAAATACCGTAGGCTTTTTATTCTATTTTATGTGAATTTATGTAAATTACAAGAATTTGTGTAACTTAATTTAAATAAAGAGCATTAATTATTATTATTATTATTATTATTGTGTGGGGAAAACAAAGATCAACTTTGTATAAAAATTACATTAATTTAAAAGAGATTGAAGAATTTAATAAATTTTGAAGGGATAAATATTTATAGAATGGGAGAATTTTTTTCGGACCACTGCGGCTAATTTCATGTCATTGTAGGTGTGAGTGTTGGCTGGAGTGGGCGGGGCAGTAGTTAGCCCCACCCAGTAGTAGAGGGGCGGTCGCAACGGCGACTGGCTGGCTGTGTGCTGCCCCCACTCCTTCACCAGCCACTGTTCATTTCCCACGCTCGGAGGCGCCGGCGGCAGCGACGTTTCGGTCCTGGGAAGAGGCCAGCTGCATGTCGGCAACCGTGACTGCCCACGGCCAAATGTATACCAACTTTACAGAACACTAATTAACCGAAACTTGAATGCGGGGGTGGAAATGTGAAACTCGCAATCGAACTCTTCTTGGCTTGGCGACCAATCCCGTGACGAGGAGGGCTGTCCTGAACAAGAGATAACCGACGTTCCAAACACGGAAAAGAGGCGGGGGCTGTGTATGTGTATGTGTGTCGGTGTCTGTGTTTGTGTCTCCGTGCGTGTGTGTATGGTGCGCGCGCGTTGCTCGGCTCAGTTGCCGTCGCCTCTTGTGTCGAGTGCCTCTGTGTGCGAGTCTCTTGCTCGCCTCCTCTTCAGACTTGATCCGCGAACGAAACGTTTTGCACCGCGCTGCCAGCAGTCCAGCATCTTCTTACCGTAAGTTTTATTATTATCAAAAACATTTATTTATGAATTTTGAAAATTTTCAGAATTCATAATTTCAGGCTTGTAGTTTGCTAGAATCCGGCACGGCCTATAAAATCTCACAGGGAATAGGCCTGCTTGAACACCTCGCATGCCGAACTCTTCGGGTCCTCCAAGACTGTTACAAATGTCACTGGCAATCTCAATGAGCTCACTCGTTAATCAATAGACATACACGTGTTAGTGGGTAGCGACGGGAAACCGGCCCCCCGGCTTTTAACTGGTAGCTACTCGCCGCTTCTGGCTGTTTAATTGGGCCCAGCTGATCTGTCAACAGACTAATTTCCCAATTATCATTTTTTTTAAACGACACCTATCAAAGGGGATCATTTATTCTTAATTCCCTACGAATAAAATTATTTTTTTAACTTTTACAAATTTATTATTGATATTTTTTAAGACTCCTCATAGATTTTATGAATTAATCTGATTTAAATCATTTATTTATCTTAGTTAATATTTATCTTTATGTCAAATTTTTTTTTTTTTAATTATATTATAATTAGTTTTTTTATTCCACTTTTTACTTTTTTTACTTTTTCTTACCCTATATATGAAATAGGCTATATATAGAAAGAAAGTATTGCGATTAGCCTATGTCAAAAATTCGATGTCGAGATTTTGATGGATATACCATACATATTTTGAGGTCCCCTGAGTCCAAAAAAGTGGCTCCCTCAAACAGGGTCGGATTAAGGGGGCGGAGGGGCACAGTGGTCCGAATTGAAAAAAAAGTGGCCAAAATTATTTTATTACTAGAGGAAAGTACCCAAATACGGACCCCTGTCCTAATGTGGACCCCCATGGTTATTGTCTCTGATTAGTGCTGAAACTTAGCGAAAGACAGTGTAAATACTAGTGCAAAATTCCACCCCAAAGTAGAAGAGCCCTAACGTCACCTGCTCTAGTTGTTTACTTGACAGTTAGTCATTACGTGTTTTGGCAAAATTAAAAGTTTTTGTGAGTGCTCAGTTTTTTTTTGATTGGACGCGATAAGTGACAGGTAAGCCTTTCAACCCTTATATATTCTTAAATGGTAATGTTGAAGGAATCATTTGACCATGTAATTATTTCCAATGTGATGTTTTTTTATCAAATATGGCGTTTTGAAAATGCAGAAGTGAGGTGCCTAAAACGGACCCCAACAGTTGCCTAAACTGGACCCCCTACATAATGTGTGATGTTTTATGTAAAACTTTTATGTAAACTTCTACCCCGTATAAACCCCTTATAAAACCCAATGTTGAAGTATTTACCTTGACTTTTCACATTTTCAACCTTCCTTTTTTTTCAATTTTCACATTTATTTTTATTTTTTTTTTTTCAATCACATTTACAATTTTAACATTAAAAAATGTTAAAATAAAAAAATATATTTTTTTTCAAACCGTTCTATAATTGTTTTTCAGATTTATTCCCTCTCCTAGATCAGTAGATTCAGTTTTTGGTCATTTTACCCAGAGGTCCAGTTTAGGCAACCTTTTTGAAAATCACCAAAGTGTAAGGTTTAAAAAAAATTGTTACCCCTGTAATTTATACATATATATTTGCCAATTACCAAATTACCAATAGTACATCACATAGTAAAGTAAATATTACATAGCTTTAAAACAGATTTTTTCAATAATTTATATACTTTATACTATAAAAACAAAATGGGGGTCCGAATTTGGGACTTTCCTCTACTATTTATGTATTTGAGGCTACTGAATCCGAAAAAAATATTTTAAAAAATCTCAGCCTAAAATAGGGGTAATTTAAGAAAACAAAATGTCGCTACAGATTTTTTCAAGAGATAAATATTAAATTTTGCATTCTTTTAAATGTTTCCGGTAATCTGGCATAGGACAGGTTTACTCCGGATTAGTAAGACTCTACTCTATTATAAAACAATTATTTAAATTTTTAAGTAAGTTTATTAAAAAAAAAAAATTTATCAATCCATGAATTTTGTTGGTTTTTATTGAAAATTTTTTAAAGGAGGCAAATCGAGGTGAAGGTAATGACAGTTTTGTTACTATGGCAAAACTAAAAATGCTTTCGATAGAGTGGGATAATGCGGGACTTTTTACTTATGCATCTTAAAAGGAAAAATTTATGTACGTTTTGAAAAAAAATTTAGCGCCATTTTAAGCATTCAAGAAACAATGAATCGAAAGAGATGAAGTATGAAATTTCAGCTACTTAACTCAAGGTTAAGCCCCAGCAAATTTGGTAGAAGTTGGTTGAAGTTAAACCTTTTAAAACACAAATTGAAATTCACTAAAATAAACGATGCTATCATCAGCTCAGAAGTTGGAGGCTAACTTCAGGGGCCTGTTTCTCCTCTGTTAGCAGGTATAACTCTAAGGGCCGGTTGCTTCATCCTGGGTGAGTTTGTTAGCCCCGGGCTAAATAGCTTTTTTTGTAATGCAGAAACCCTCTTCCGGGGGAACAAATCATGTTCTGTTTGTGAAGTTTGCAACTCCATTAAGGCATCTTATAAAAATTATTAAAAATAAAAATTGATATTATCACCCATAATTTAAATAAATATTATTAATATACATTTAAATATAAGAATTTAATTTTTTTTGCTAAAATTTGAAAATTTTCAAAAAAATAAACAAGATTTATTAGTTTTCACATAACAATTAGTCAATTGTTCCAATCTTCACAACTATTTTGACAAATTGCCAGCTGTGTGGCTCAAATAAAGATAATTTCAAAAAGAAATATACCTTTTATTTTCACTTAACAAGAAGTAATATCAACTGAAAATATTCATATAAATATTTAATATCAATTTGCATTCAATTTGAAAACAAATAGTTTTATTAACAAGACATGTGCAATGCCTTAGATGAAGTTAGGAGAATATTCAACAACTTGCAATATATCCTGGATATACGAGTATAATCCTGATTGACATAAAATGAATAATAACAAAAAAACGGTAGATTCCATATTGCATTTATATTATTTTTACATTTATATTGGTGAAGTTAGGATGCTTGAGTTCATAATACATGTTCGTACGTGTCAACCCAGGGCTAAATCTTAGCCCCACCTTTGGGCCTGGGCTAACTTTAGCCCGGACCTTGGCTCCAATTCCCCATATATCTATATGAAATTACTCAAAAGTGAGGTTAACTCAGGGCTAAATATGGCGACGAGATCTGATGCAAGCGGGCCCTAGCCTATAACATATTTTATAAAATATACAACATTTCATCATTTTATTGATAAAATAAGTAGAATATAAGGTAAAATAACAAATATATGTACTTCTAGAATACTTCTTTTAGCAATAAAATGATGAAATATCGTATATTTTACTATAAAAATAAAACTGAAGTGGGTTTCTGCACTACAAAAAAAGTCGGGGCTAACAAGCTCACCCAGGATGAAGCAACCGGGCCTTAATCCTTTTTAGGGGCAAATGCCCTTAACATTTCTGTATCCAATGGGCTTGGGGTTTTCTAGTTATTCTAAAGTTCATTTTTTTCATTTTGGCTACTTTTTTTTCAATTCGGACCACTGTGAGGGGGTGACCGCCTCCTCAGAGAAAAAATTGAAAAAGTTTTAAGGCGGGCATACACTGCAGATCCATTTAGGCCCAGCCAATTTGTGCGAGTCCATTTTCGACAGATCCAAAATAGGGGGTCATACACGGCCGAGCCAAGTAGGCCCTTTTGAAATTTGACATTTAAGAGTAAGAGAGAGTATTGCGATCATGTCAAAAATTCGATGTCGAGATTTTGATAGATATACATGTTTTAAGGTCCCCTGAGTCCAAAAAAGTGGGTCCCGCAAATTGGTATCTGTGTGTGTGTGTGTGTGGACACTTTTGATCATGAAGGAAATGAGCTAGGAGATTGAAATTTTATATTTAAGTTAGGCACCTTCCGAACTCGTGTTAATAAGCTTTCAAACAAAATCGGCCAAAGAATACTAGTACTTTACTGATGTACTTTTTCAGTTTTTTTCGATTTTCTCAAAATTTGCTCGAAGGATTCTTTTTTTAATCCATAAATCAACTATTTTTTTAGATGCTCTTTAAAATGTATATTCTCATTTTGCCGTTGAAATTTTCTGAAGACCACTTTACTCTTGTTCTTCATAGGAAAGATAAGAGAAATGGTTGCCATGGTAACAGAATTTAAATCTTTTTCTTTTTCTTAGATTAAAAATCTGGTGTGACTGTCGCACAGCACACAACTTTCTCTTACCTTCGGTATCGAAAGTTGTGTACTGTGCTTGTCATACCAGATTTTTGGTGTCGACATGTATTTAGTTCCCGGCAGTAGGGAATATTTGAATTCAGATGTAAAATTTATAAGTATGGGAAAATATTTATATTTTGTAACCATGGCAACCATTTCTCCTATCTTTCCTATGAAGCACAAGAGTAAAGTGTGCTTCAAACAATTTTGAGGGCAAACCGAGAATATACATTTGAAAGAGCATCTAAAAAATAATTGATTTTTGAATTTTAATCAAAATCGTTAGAGCGAATTTTGAGAAAATCGAAAAAAAACTGAAAAAGTACATCAGTAAAGTACTAGTACTCTTTGGCCGATTTTGATTCAAAGCTTATTTTTCGGTCGCGGGGGGTGTTTAACTTATATATAAAATTTCAGCCTCATAGCTCAATTCCTTCATGCTTAAAAGTGAACACAGACACACACACACAGGCCATGTCGCGAAAACCACTTTTTTTGGATTCAGGGGACCTCAAAACGTGAAGATTCATCAAAATCTCGACATCGAATTTTTGACATGAATCCAATACTTTCTCTCTATATATATATTACATATATACATAGGTAAGAGAAAGTAAAAATCAATTATTATTTAGATGCCCTCTTATTACTTTCTCTTACCTATGTATATATGTAATATATATAGAGAGAGAAAGTATTGGATGAATCCAATACTTTCTCTCTATATATATTACATATATACATAGGTAAGAGAAAGTAATAAGAGGGCATCTAAATAATAATTGATTTTTACTTTCTCTTACCTATGTATATATGTAATATATATATAGAGAGAAAGTATTGGATTCATGTCAAAAATTCGATGTCGAGATTTTGATGAATCTTCACGTTTTGAGGTCCCCTGAATCCAAAAAAGTGGTTTTCGCGACATGGTCTGTGTGTGTGTGTCTGTGTTCACTTTTAAGCATGAAGGAATTGAGCTATGAGGCTGAAATTTTATATATAAGTTAAACACCCCCCCGCGACCGAAAAAATAAGCTTTTAATCAAAATCGGCCAAAGAGTACTAGTACTTTACTGATGTACTTTTTCAGTTTTTTTCGATTTTCTCAAAATTCGCTCTAACGATTTTGATTAAAATTCAAAAATCAATTATTTTTTAGATGCTCTTTCAAATGTATATTCTCGTTTTGCCCTCAAAATTGTTTGAAGCACACTTTACTCTTGTGCTTCATAGGAAAGATAGGAGAAATGGTTGCCATGGTTACAAAATATAAATATTTTCCCATACTTATAAATTTTACATCTGAATTCAAATATTTCCTACTGCCGGGAACTAAATGCATGTCGACACAAAAAATCTGGTATGACAAGCACAGTACACAACTTTCGATTACCGAAGATAAGAGAAAGTTGTGTGCTGTGCGACAGTCACACCAGATTTTTTTTATTTTATTTCTGTCTTTAATTGTTTCATAGAAAACCTATCTCTCATAGAAAAACTCTCTCTCTTATTACTTACTTTATGAGGGCTAATGGGGCGAGACAGCCCTGGCCCATAATAAATATAATCAATCAATCAATCTCTCTCACTTGCAAACATTAATGTCTGTCTCTACTCTTTTTAAATTCCCTTTCCACCTTATCTTCGCATTGGGCCAATGTTAATTTCCTATAGGGATTTGAATGTTAATTTCGATTCAAAAGGGGGTCGGTCCCCTTTGAAACTTTTTACGCATTTAAAAATTTTTTTCCAATTCTTATGAAATTTTGTATCTAATTAGGATTCTATATTGTGTATAAAATGTCCAAATATGAGATTAAAATTTTGAAAATTAACCATAGTTTATTTCAAGTAGTCAACATCTAAAATGCAAGTTTGAAACTAAGGTGCTATGGGAAACTAAATATATCTCGACACAAAAAATCTGGTGTGACCAGCACGGTGCACAACTTTCTCTTACCGAAGGGTAAGAGAAGGTTGTGTGCTGTGCGCCACTCACACCAGATTTTTAAAATAGAATTTCGTTTAATACAACAAAATGATAAAAAAATCCTAATATAATGTCATCATATTATTATTTTTTTTTTTTATTTTTTTTAAGGTCCTTCTCGGCATCTAAGGCCATTTAGACCCCATCCCTATTTATTTCAAATGATTTGTAGTCAAATCAAATGAAATAAATTTTTCTCGCTTGGGATGGGAGGCGAACCCGGGACTCCGGTGCGAGAAGCTAATGTCTTCTCACTGAGCCACGGCTCCCGGGCATGTCATCATATTATAAAAAATAAATAATTTAAAAATTGAAAATTTTTATTTATATCTTAAACTCAAGTGAAGAAACAGTTACAAATTAAATGTAGGACATTATGCGGGTCATTGAATCAAAATGCAAAATTGCCCCGAAAATGTGGGATGAATGGTTACCATTGATCATTTGAACTTCCCCCAACAAAAGACTTGTCACTCACATTTATCTTAATTTTAGTACTTTTTCAAAATTTTGTTTAAAAAAAATGATTTAAAAAATATTTATTATTCTTATTAAAATCTCTTTAGAAAATTTAAGAAAAACATCAAAGGGATCTAAAAAAAATAAATATGAATCTGGCAACGCTGCACATGTTTGGCTTTGGCTCGGTTAACTACCATACACGGCGAGGACAAATCCAAGGCTCGTGGACTTGGCTCTGTGGATTTCGGCTCGGATGGAAATCCAACAGAGCCAACTAACGGTCGCCGAACCAACTCTGCTGTAAATTTAATCTTCCAACCAACCGCCTCCACCGAGTTCGCACCCTATATATAAAATATATAGAGAAAGTATTGCGATCATGTCAAAAATTCGATGTCGAGATTTTGATGGATATACATGTTTTGAGGTCCCCTGAGTCCAAAAAAAGTGGGTCCCGCAAATTGGTCTGTGTGTGTGTGCGTGCGTGTGTGCGTGCGTCTGTGTGTGTGGACAGATTTTTAGCATGAAGGAATTGAGCTACCGGATTAAAATTTTATATTTAAGTTAGGTACTCTCCCCAACATTCAAAATAAGCTTTTGAACAAAATCGGCCAAAAAGTACTAGTACTTTACTGATGAACTTTTTCAGTTTTTTTTCGATTTTCTCAAAATTCGTTCTAAAGATTTTGTTTAAAATTCATAAATCAACAATTTTTTAGATGCTCTTTAAAATGTATGTCTTATTTTGCCCTAAAAGTGTTTTGAAGTACACTTTACTCTTGTACTTTATAGGAAAAATATAGGAGCTACGAGGTTGAAATTTTATATTCTCATTTTGCCCTTGAAATCTTCTGAAACACACTTTCTTGTACTTCATAGGAAAGAGAAGAAATGATTACTATGGTAACAGAATATAAAACTTTTTCTTTTTAGATTAAAATTCATAAATCAACCATTACTTTTTTTTTATACGCCCTTTAAAAAGTATATCAGTATTTTTCGTGAAAATTGTTTGGAGTAGGGGAGACCGGGACAGGTTGGCCCACGGGGTAGGTTGGCCCAGTCGCGATATTTCGCAGAATAATTGGACGATTGTGTTACGGATCAGAATGAAGGTTAATAGCACTGCCACCCTCCTTCTGCCAATACAACTATAGCGATCAGAGTAAACTCGTATGAGTTAGGATCATTTATTCGTTTTTTGCATCTTGGAATAAATTTTTATTAGTTGAATAAAATTGTTTTATCTACTTTTTGGTTACTTCGAGTATAACGAGTGAGCACTATGTTTAAAGGTTAGAGTATAAGGATTATTTCTCCATGGCATATTAATTAAAAAACCTCAACGGAATTTGTCCTGGATAAAAATTGTTTCAAAAATGAGGACGGGGCAGGTTGGCCCACTCGATTTTTTGCCATTGTATGTATGAAATCGTTAAACCGTGTTTTATTTTTTCAATTTTAGTGGCAATGAAAATGAATGATGTAAAAGTAAGAAAATAAAATTTTTTATAAATATCGATGTTGTACTGGCCGTGTGTATTTTGAATCCAATACTTTGTCTCTATATATATTAATATATATAGAGGAAAGAGAAAGTAAAAAAAAAAAGTAAAATAATATGATTTTTGTATAACAAATTTTATTCGGGGGGGGGGGGGGGGGGTAGTTCTATGTTGTGATATAATATTTATAGGGGGGTTTCTTTGTATGTGACTAACTCTACATTGGGGAAGGGGTGGGAAGTAGAAAATCTCCAAAAAAGGCGTTACGTAATATGTGAACGATCCCTATCAGGTATATGAATATGTTCTTAGTGTTTTCTAAAACGACGCTCCAGTTCTTTGAATATGTGTGGTTCGGGAAGATATGAAAGTGTTTTCGCTTAAGAGATTTTTGGGTTGGGAGAGGAAAGTTAAGACCCTTGCTGGGATATTCTTTTTGCCAACTTCCCAAGCCTAAGGAAGGTGTCTGCAGTGCTCTTAACAGCATTCTGACTCTCATTTTCAACCTCTGGACCACCGTTATAACAATGATTAGTAAATACAAAAGAAAAACTGAAAAAGGAAAAGTTCTTGAAGTCACGATATACTTTTTATGATTTAGTACTCACTTATTACTGAAACTGTTGCAATAACGTAATTATAAATTAAAATAAACTTTGTGTGTTAAAATTAAGTTGGTTTAAATTATTTTATAGCATTTTAATTCATATAAAAATAAAAAATGCCTCCCGGGCCCCGACCACGGGGCAGGTTGGCCCACTCGAAATATTTTGGAAATAATTATTTTTTTAAATTTTATCATCAATTTAGGAGACTATTACGATGACCTTATGGTAGCTTAAGGTTGCAACAACATTTTAAAATGAAAACATAAACGAAAATGATTAAATAAAAAATTTTATAAAAGAAAAGAAAATTAGTGGGCCAACCTGCCCCGGTCTCCCTATTCTCTATTATATATAAAATATCCAAATATGAGATTAAAATTTTGAAAAATAACCATAGTTTATTTCAAGCAGTCAACATTTAAAACGCAAGTTTGAAACTAAGGTGCTATGGGAAACTTAATATATCTCGAAACAAAAAATCTGGTGTGGCCAGCATGGTGCACAACTTTCTCTTACCCAAGGGAAAGTTGTGTGTTGTGCGCAATCATACCGGATCTTTATAATTATATTATTTTTAATTATTTATTTTAGATTTTTTTTTTATTTATTATTATTTATTTAATTATTTGTTTAATATAATTTTTATTATGTGATTATTAGGGCTCGGATTCGCCCTATTTGCCTTTTTTTAATTTATGGCTTAAAATTTAGGCCAATATGATATGTATAGGTTTCATGAAATTTTGAATAAAATAAGAGGCATTTGTTAGTGCCTATAATGCCTATTTTGGCCGATTCTGGGTTTTGGTGCCTATTTCATCTATAAATGCCTTTTTTAGTGCCTATTTTAAGTTCAAATAGCCAATTTCAATTTTTTACGGGCTAAATTTAAAATTTTTTTGAATTATCAAGAAAATATTTCAAGGGGGTGGGGTAAAGGGGGTAATTACCCCCCCCCCCACGAGATTTAAAAAAATACTTTTTTTTCGAAAAAAAAAAATTATTTTTAATGTAAAATTTTAAAAATTAGTACTTAAAAATTTGATTTGTATTTATATTCTGGCAAACAAGCACAGAATGCGCCTTTAAATTACCGAAATTAGGAAAAAATTGTGTGCTGTGCGACCAGTCACACCAGATTACCAAAAATAAGACATCAATTTTTAAAATTTTTTTATATTATTTCTTAAATAATACCTTTTAAGTGCCTATTTTTACAATAAATGCCTTTTAAGTGCCTATTTTAATAATTTTTAGTGCTTAGTTGCCTGCCTATTTTAAAGATTTTTAGTGCCTATAAATCCGAGCCCTAGTGATTATTTATAAAATTCTTAATACTACTATACATATCAAAATAAAGTAAACAAACTCTAAAAAAAAAAAAAACAAATAATTTAACAAAACTTTCATGTAATAATTAATTAAGATGAAATACATTTTGTTTACTTATTTTTAATACGCGTAGTATTTTTTATTCTTAGTATAAAATTACAATTTAAATTATTATGCGATTTTAAAATAAGCATATAAATTTCAAACTTTTGTTTATTTTTAAATATTCGATTGTTTATTCAATAAATTTTTTTATTTAGTAAATAAAAAATCTGGTGTGACTGGCGCACAGCACACAACTTTCTCTTACCCTTCGGTAAGAGAAAGTTGTGCACCGTGCTGGTCACACCAGATTTTTTGTGTCGAGATATATTTAGTTTCCCATAGCACCTTAGTTTCAAACTTGCATTTTAAATGTTGACTGCTTGAAATAAACTATGGTTATTTTTCAAAATTTTAATCTCATATTTGGACATTTTATACACAATATAGAATCGTAAATAAATACAAAATTTCATAAGAATTGGAAAAAAAAATTTTAAATGCCTAAAAAGTTCCAAAGGGGACCCCCTTTTGAATCGAAATTTACATACAAATCCCTATAGGAAATTAACATTAGGCCTATGAGAGAAGGCGGAGAGACAGACGATAATGTTTGCAAGTGTGAGAGAGAGAGAGAGAGTGAGTGATATATGTTTTCCCGGAAACAATCAAAGTCAGAAATAAAATTAAAAAAAAATAAATGGGAATTTAAATAATAATTGATTTTTAATCTAATAAATTCCGTTACCATGGCAACCATTTCTATCTTTCCTATGAAGAACAAGAGTAAAGTGGTCTTCAGAAGATTTCAACGGCAAAATGAGAATATACATTTTAAAGAGCATCTAAAAACTAATTGATTTACGAATTTAAAAAAAAATCCTTGGAGGGAATTTTGAGAAAATCGAAAAAAACTGAAAAAGTACATCAGTAAAGTACTAGTACTTTTTGGCCGATTTTGTTCAAAAGCTTATTTTGAGATTCTTCAAAGGTACCTAAGTTAAATATAAAATTTCAATCCGGTAGCTCAATTCCTTCATGCTAAAAATCTGTCCACACATACAGACGCACACACGCACACACGCACGCACGCACGCACACACGCACACACACACACACACACAGACCAATTTGCGGGACCCACTTTTTTGGACTCAGGGGACCTCAAAACATGTATATCCATCAAAATCTCGACATCGAATTTTTGACATGATCGCAATACTTTCTCTCTCTATATATTTCATATATAGGCTAAGAGAAAGTAAAAGCAGTTAAAATTTGATTTTTATACTTCTCGGCTTCAGTTCATTTAAATTTAAATGTCCTTTTCGAGGTAAACAAAAAAAAATTTTATTTATAATCCGAAACGAAAGTTTGCTTGTTGTGACTGTAAGAAAAAAGTCCTTTCGGTCCACCCGTCTTAGATTTTTGACTTTTGCTTATTCTTTAGGTCAGCGTTTTCCAAACTAGGAGGCGCGAATATTAGCCACAGCGAGCAATTTTCTTGCTAAAGTTAAATAAAATAATAGTCTCTATTAATAAATTTTTTACTAATAAAAATTTTTTGTTTGTATTATTTTATAAAAAGGGGGGGGGACGCCATACGATTAAATATTTTTAAGGGAGCGTGGTAACATCAAGTTTGGAAACCACTGCTTTAGACAACCACGACAAATGTTATTTTCAAATATTGCTTGGCGTAATCTAAATTTTATATTGACATCAAGCCTTCCTTCTTTTTATTGTTTTTATTCTTTTATAAATATAAAGGAATATTAAACTTGGAATAAGTTTCAATTATTTTTCTTTGAATAATATCAAACAATTGCTACTATTAAGTTTAATTATTAATTAATATGAAAGAAAATTATTAAAATATAAAAGATGTATATTGCAAACGAAGATTTGATTAAATTATATTTATTATTGGCTAGTTTAATCCGTAAATTAAGTTTTAATTAATATTTTTATTGATAATTACTTTGTAGTTGTAGAAAGACGGAGCAATACTGGCTATCAAAAAAATCATCTCTTGTGACAATAAATGTACTAACAAACGTCAAAAGAGAATTTCAAATTATTCGCTAAAATTTCTGTCTACAAATAACATTTAAAAAAATCTTATTGTTAAATAAAATTTCGATTAGGCATACAAGCAGTAATGGACAGGATTGTATTCATTTTAAATCTCTAAATTCAATCCGGGATTAGATGGAAATCCAACTTATCTCTAAGAATCTAGGATCGGAACTAAATCCTTTTTATAAGAATTTACTTCTTAGGGCAGTTGTAGACGAGGAACTGGAAATTGTTTCTTATCGAAAAAAAACGCTTCATGCATTTCAACATAGGCGAAAATAAAACGACTCCAATTTCGACTTGGAGGAAATACGTTCACAAAGTCGTATAGGTAAGAGAAAGTATAAATACAATACATCAGCCGGTTTGGAAGCCAACAGCTCACCCCTAACACAAGAGAAGTCTATCAAAATGTATACAATGACTAAATTTAATTCAATTATAATAATAATAATAATAACCACTCAACAATGTTAATTTCAACACAAATATATTTTATTTAAAAAAGTATCTAACCTTTAAGTACCATCTAAAATGTTCAATGATTTAGAATGAATGAGAAGAACAGAAAAATTAAATTTTTTAAATGGATTAATTTAATTTTAGAGTCCGATGCTTAAAAAATAACAATTTGTATCTTTTGTACTCTGAGATTATACCACACTAGACTTTGGATAATTTTTTGAAACTCAAAGCAGAGTTATGTTGCAACTTAGATCAGGGGCGTATATAAGGGGGGGCCGAGGGGGGCCCGGGCCCCCCCCCCGAAATTTCCCAAACGCATATACATATATAGGAATATACAGACATCAGCGCAACAAATTTTTTCGCAGGATGGAAAACTTTGGTTCCGCAAAAGAAAAAATCTTCCCCAAATAATTTCGTGTGAAAAAAAATTTAGTTTCTTAAAAAAAAAATTTTTGAGTTCGGGCCCCCCCCCCCCCCCGAAAAAAATTTCTATATACGCCCCTGACTTAGATTAATTATATATATATGTCGTAGACAGATCGTGAAATTAGACAGTTCATGAACTGTCTAGACATTTCATGAACTGCAGCCAGATCGTGTAATGGTCAAACAGTTACATGATCTGGCTAAAAATTTTAGACAGTTCATGAAATGCAATTGGGCCTTAGACAGATCGTGTAATGCTCGAGAATTACATGAAATGTCTACATTTTTTAGGCAGTTCATGAACTGCCTAGCAGCTGTTTTGCCGATCGTGTACTGTTTGTAAAGCAAATAAATATCTCGAAAAAAGTCAATTTTTTTCAATATTATTAAATTATTATTATCGATTACTAAATTTTCCAAATCTTCCTCACTTTGTAAATCTTGAATTAAGGTGCCCGTCTCGGGGGATTCCAGCGGCCACAAATTTGAAGCTATCTACCTCAATTTTTTTAAAAATTAAAGCTATTTAAAATGTCTACAACTTATAGAAGCCCTTTTTTTGATTTTCGAAAAAATAAATTTTTTTTTTAGATTTATTGCATTAAATTACAAACAGTACACGATCGGCAAAACTGCTGTTAGGCAGTTCATGAACTGCCTAAAAAATTTAGACATTTCATGTAATTCTCGAGCATTACACGATCTGTCTAAGGCCCAATTGCATTTCATGAACTGTCTAAAATTTTTAGCCAGATCATGTAACTGTTTGACCATTACACGATCTGGCTGCAGTTCATGAAATGTCTAGACAGTTCATGAACTGTCTAATTTCACGATCTGTCTACGACATATATAATTCGCTAATGTCCGTCTGTCTGTCTGTCTGTCACGCTCTGTTTGACCAACTCCCCGTTGGAATTTTGAAACGAAATTTTATATGCTTAAAGAGGACCTTCTAGGGATTGGAGGGAAATTATTTTCATCCCAAAATTCCTCTAACTTTTTGAGTTATTAATTCGTAGAGTTACGATTTTTCCCATAGGAAATGTATAGAGAAATATTTGTGTTCTTTGCATTTGTCTATTCTCTGAATGTAAATAAATCCTAAAGCAGGCACTGAATTGGAATGGAATAATAATAATTTTCTTTTCATAATTAAGAAGAAAAGGCGAGGATCCGCCGCAGGCGGGCCCGAACCAGCTGAGGGAGTCCAGGGGGCGAAGCCCCCTTTCTAGATGCCAAAGGCGGGCGGCGCGGGTTCTCATAATTAAGAAAAGTTGATGGACCCCCGCAGGCGGGCCCGAGCCAGCTGGAGGGCGGTCCAGGGGGGCGAAGCCCCCGGCTAGGCGCGAAGCTTGCCGAAGGCGGGCGTTGAGGCTAGTTAATATTAATTTTGAGAAAACAAATCGGTAAATGCATGCGTAGGGTCCTCCCAAGAGTGATGGATGCCCCTAAGGGGGACCCACCCGGGTGGCCACTTCAAAGTCCCACACTTGAAGTTTTGGTTTATCAGCAGAGCATCGGTGACAAATACGAGCCAACAGCCAACCCTCTTGTCACCTGAAACCCTGAGAGGACCCTCGAACCCCCCGCATATTAGCAGCCCTCCTAATTGGTTTGCCATGTAAAATTTCCAAATGAGAGAAAACAATTTGTAAAAACGTTTTTTTTTTTTTTCGATTTTCATCGAGGGTGGCAAACTATTAATTTTCTCATAAAGTGAAATGGTTTATGGTTATATACCGGCATATAATTAATTTTTTAAGCCGTTTAGAGAATGAGTTAAAATCACAAACTGTCTTTATAGAATCAAAAGACTTCTTGAATAGGAGTTCATTTGAAAACGTTTTCTATTTATAGCATATCACGCTCTCAATGTATGTAGATTTGTTCTTTTTACATTCTCGTATAGAATATAAAGAGAAAGGAAGGTATTGTAATCGTCAAAAAATTCAACTTCGAGATTATGATGATTCTCCACGTTTTAGACCTCCCTGAGTCTAAAAAACCCATTTTGGGTTTTGGAGTGAATATGTATGTCACTTAAGTAGTACTTTACCTAATAAGTTTTTTTTTTTTAATTTTGAAAATTTCAATATTTTTGTTATATTATGATAAATTAGTCCATTTTAAAAAGTCTTTATTCTTTGAAATTTTTTTGAAAAGCTCATAGTTTTTGAAATAATCAACAAAGAAAAAGAAAATTTTCGGTAAATTTGAAAAAAAAAATTCAAAACAAAATCATACAGGTGTCATTAAAAAACATGTAAATATAAACAAATTCATATAATTAAATATTTATTAATTCATATACCCGAAAAAAATAAGGGGGGGGCCGCCGGGAGTTGAACCACGGATCCTCCAATTTGTACTCGGAGTGCTCTTACCACTAGAACACAGCACTGCACCCGGGTATATGAACTCACTTAGAAAGCAATTTTAGTCATCAGAAGAAATGGAATTATATAAATTATTAAACTTTCCATAGTCTATTGACTTTTTCTTTTGTATTTTTATTTAATATTTCCTTCTTTAAAATTTCTCACTTTTTAAAATGCTCTTTGGTAAATTAAATATTTGTTGTTAAGCAATCCGGTAAAAGGTGTTTTGGTGTCACCAGCGCTTTATATAGAAGGAAAAGGGCTAATATAGATAAGAAGTGTTAAATGTTTACGCACCACACACACACCGACGCACCCATAGACATACACAGGCACACTCACAATTAAATCGCAAGTGTTATTGACATTTCAATATAATTCCGCTAAATAACACTTCTTTCTAGTCAAATATTTTTCGGTGCTTTCTTTTTGTGTTTGGCGTTAATTCCGATATGTTAGCACTTGAACACTTTCGGTAAACACGTGGGGTGGCGGCCTGTCATCGGTCTCAGGTCATCTCAACTTAAAAACGACCCTATTCACTGTTTTCTGCAAATATTTTCAAATTATGACGATCGTCATTCTTCACCCCATTAAAAAAGAAAAAGAAAATGGCGAACTGCTGTTCATATATTATTTGTTATTTAATGATAATATAATAATATTTTCTGCAAATATATTACCCAACCAAATTTTCTTTTTCTTTGTTGATTATTTCAAAAATTATTCACTTTTTGTGTGTGTGTGAACACGATTGCTTAAAAACCAAAGCAGCCAGATCGATGAAATTTGGTATATACTCTTTACCCTAAAATTGCAGATTTCTATCAACTTTTGGACAAGGGCGGATCCAGAGGTGTTTCTCGGGGGGGAGGGAGGGGTAATCTGGTGTGACTGGTCGCACAGCACACAATTTTTTCTTAATTTTGGTAATTTAAAGGCGCATTCTGTACTTGTTTGCCAGAATATAAATACAAATCAAATTTGTAAATATTAATTTTTAAAATTTTACATTAAAAATAATTTTTTTTCGAAAAAAAAAGTTTTTTGCTAAATATTTTTCGAGATCTATTATTTGAATAAGATAATAGTATTCAAAATACCTCGATTCGGACTTTAACTGAGTCATAGATATATTTAACAAGACATGTGAGTGTTCTTTATTGATGAGGCCAAACATCCCATGGCCCCCGGGAATCGAACCCAGGATCTCCGCCTTTCCGGGGCATAGGCGTGCTATCCATTGCACCAGGCCACCGGACCCTCGACCTGCACCAATATGTTTGGCCTCATCAATAAAAAAACACTCACATGTCTTGTTAAAAAAAAGTTGTTTTTTTTAAATCTCGGGAGAAGGGGACAATTACCCCCTTCCCCCTTGTATCCGCCCTTCCTTTTGGAGTCAATATGTCACTTGGAAGTAGTACTTTACCTAATAAGTTTTTTTTAGAAATTTTGAAAATTTCAATTTTTTTTGTTTTATTATGATAAATTAGTCTATTTTAAAAAGTCTTTATTCTTTGACATTTTTTTGAAAAGCTCATAGTTTTTGAAATAATCATCAAAGAAAAAGAAAATTTTCGGTAAATTTGAAAAAAAAAAAAATTCAAACAAAATTCAGGTGTCATTAAAAAACATGTAAATATAAACAAATTCATATAATTAAATATTTATTAATTCATATATCCAAAAAAATAAAAGGGTACCGCCGGGAGTTGAACCACGGATCCTCCAATTTGTACTCGGAGTGCTCTTACCACTACACTGTAAAAAAAATTTCGATGATTTTACAATTTTTTTGTTGTAAGCAAATTTCCAAGACCAATAGATACTAAATTTACTATACAGTTGAATTATATTTTTACAAAACTCTTTGCAAAAATCGTTTACAAATGTGTGGTAATTTTACTAATATTTAGCAATTTTCGAGTCCAAATGTCTGGTAATTTTACAAATATTTAGCAATTTCGAGTCCAAATTTGGTAATTTTACTAATATTTAGCAATTTTACAATCCAAATGTCTGGTAATTTTACAAATATTTAGCAATTTTACAATCCAAATGTTTGTAATTTTACTAATATTTAGAAAAAAGAAAAAAATTTAACGACTGGACCCATAGGTTATTGACCTTTAGGGGACGTCTCTACCTGAATGGAGTGAAATAAATATTTTTATTTAATGAAAAATTCCTCCCGGATTTGAACACTGACCTTTTTTGTAGAAGTCTTGCTGCCTAGCCCATTTGACCATCGAATCACCTGTTAACTAATGCTCTATCTCTGCTATTTGGCATTCAAGTATGACCTCATTGTCAACTATTTTTACTAAATAATAAAATAAAAAATAAACTTAAAGTTATCATAATATTATTATTTTTTGTATTATTATAACTTAAATAAATCCTTATAGTGCCAAAAATGTCTTTATTAAGAAAGCTAAAAAGCAGTCGAAACGAAGTCGACCATGTTGGCCGTCGAAGACAGCCTTAAAAGGAAAATTACTTTACCCTTGTATTGTAAAATTAGAAACCTTTTTGTAAAATTACAAACCCTTTTCTAAAATTACAAACCGTGTTCTAAAATTACAATGCCGTTGTATTGTAAAATTAGAAATCGTATGGTAAAATTACAATATTTACTCTAATTTTCCAAGAGAATTGTAATTTTAAAATGTTTTTTGGTTGTAAAAATTTTTTGAATGCATATATTTGTAAATTTAGTATACAAATGTATGGTAGTTATCATTTACAAGGAAAATTTGTAAATTTACTATACTAAAACATACTAAAATTAAAATTTTTTTTTACAGTGTAGACCACAGCACGGCATCCGGGTATATGAACTTACTCAGAAAGCAATTTTAGTCATCAGAAGAATTGGAATTATATAAATTTCCGTTTCGCGGCTCACATACGATATATATATATATCTTAAATATTATATATAATTTCTTATTTATAAACAAATTCATTTGTTTCACAAATTTTTTTTTTTCAAATTTAACGAAAATTTTCTTTTTTTTTGCTGATTATTTGAAAAATTATTCACTTTTCAAAAAAATGTGAAAGAATAAAAGCTTTTTAAAATAGATTAATTTATCATAATATAAAAAAAATTGAAAATTTTTAAATTTCTAAAAAAACTTATTAGGTAAAGTACTACTGCCAAGTGACGTATTTACTCCAAAAGTGGATAGAAGTCTACAATTTTAGTGTAAAGATTAAATACCAAATTTCATCGATCTGGTGGCTGCTTTGGTTTTTAAGCAATCATGTTCACACACACACCCAGACGTAGCTTTCGAAGTATTCATTTAAGGAAGAATTTGTTTTTACTTAATTGTCTACCTAATACTTACTTAATTGCGATAATCTAGGTATATATCAAGAGATATTCAAAAACGACTATTTTCAAAAACTTTGCGGGCAGGTCGGCACGGGTTAACGTCAACGTAGGTGAATAAAATTTCATATATAAGTAAGGCTTAGTAGCTTGAAAAAAATTAGAGGGTATGCGTTCCGGTATTTAAAAAAAATTTTTTTTTGCCTATATAAGGGACACCCTAATATACATAGATTATTAATTATTTATTTAGATAAAAAAAATTAAATTAATGTAGTGGATTGGGGCGTTAAAAAAAATTCCCAATGGGAAAAATATATATTTGTTTTTTTTTTTTAATTTTTAGGACAAGCCAGGGGGGCAATGGCCTCCCCCCTGCCTCCTCCTGGCTACGCCCATGTTGATATATGTAAAAAAAAATCAGGCGCCATATTGACTTGTTCATTCATACTATCTATTTATTGTTCAATGCGTGCGCGAAGAATATTTGCCGTTTTCGTGAATTAGGGAAAAACTTTGTTGCCGAATTCGCGAAATAGGCATAAAATTGCCCAATACGTGAACTCGGCAGAGGGCTTGCCGATTTCATGAAATAAGCAATTTCGTTGATTGGGCGTAACATATACAAATCAAATTTTTAAGTAGCCTATTAGTTTTTAAAATTTTATGAAATTCCTAGGCCTACGAACGTTCTCTCTCTCTTTGTGAATCGAGATATGGACATTTATAGGAGCACATAGGCGTAGCCAGAAATTTTCGATGGGGGGGGGGGGTTCAGAATGATTTCTCCCCCTCCCCCCCTAGTAATAGGGCAGTATAAGGCGTTCCACTATTGACTCAATGCTTCGCTATTTGAGTTCATACTCTCAACTATTGGACTGAGGATGGTTTTATCTCATTAAAGCCGAAACTGTTTCCTGAACAGAGAGTTTAATTTCGTGGAGACTCAATACCTGGCTGCATTCTCCTTTCCTATCTACTGTTTAAATACAACAGCCACTTTAAATGCGTCTAATGAAATATATAACTAGCCAATCCGCCCTCCTGGACCTCGCCTCGAGCTGGCTCGGGCCCGCCCTTTCTTAATTAAGTGCCACAATTTTTCATTCAACTCGTTTCAGGCAATAAAGAATGCAATCCTCACATCTTAAAGAATTTTAGATATATCCCTATAATACCAGAGTTTCTGTCTGATTATTTCTCTTGATTCCGAGTTCTATCTCAGATCTCTTTAAGGAAAAAAAAAAAAAATAAAAAATTTAATTATATAATAATTTTTATTATTTTTCATTTGAGGGATTTAATCAATTTTAGGCGGCTTTATTTTTTATAAAGCAAACCAAAAATCAATTCTTTTCAATGAGAAAATTCTGAATTTTCTCGAATTTTTTGACTTTTCTTTAATAAAATTATTTTATTTTATTTTTTTGTTTAAACTAGAGAAAATTATTATATTTTTAATTTCTCTTACTCTATATATGATATATATATAGAGAGAGAGTATTGTTTGTATTATAGAGCTTAAATATCTAGTCATGGCTTGGGTCCAATGGGGGGGGGGGGGGGTTTGAACCCCCAAATCCCCCCCCCGTGGCTACGCCTATGTAGGTAGGAGCATCTACAAGTTTCTCGCAATGAACAACATACATAGGCCTATATGAGTAGATACTAGATTGGTGTGATATTTTTTTTTTTTTTTTTTTGTGCTAGGTATGATATCCAGTGGCTGGCCAAAACAGCTATAAAGCTGGAGGTTATTTAAAATATAAACTAAACTACAGTTTTTAAAATTTTATATTAAAAATACAATTTTTTTTCCAAAAAGTATATTTTTCTCAAGTCTCAGGGGTGTAATTACCCCCTTTACTCCCCCTTGTGTCTAGGGGTGCCTTTAATATTTTAAAGTCGTATTTAAAATAAAAGTTTGGCATGACTGGTGCACAGCACACAACTTTCTCTTACCCTTCGGTAAGAGAAAGTTGTGCACCGTGCTGGTCACACCAGATTTTTTGTGTCGAGATATATTTAGTTTCCCATAGCACCTTAGTTTCAAACTTGCACTTTAAATGTTGAATGCTTGAAATAAACTATGGTTATTTTTCAAAATTTTAATCTCATATTTGGACATTTTATACAAAATAGAAAATCCTAAATAAATACAAAATTTCATAAGAATTGGAAAAAAAAATTTTAAATGCGTAAAAAGTTCCAAAGGGAACCCCTTTTGAATCGAAATTAACATACAAATCCCTATAGGAAATTAACATTGGGCCTATGGAAGGATAAGGCGGAAAGTTAAATATAAAATTGCAACCTCCTAGCTCAGTTCCTTCATGGTTAAAAATGTCCACACACACAGACACACACACAGTCAAATTTGCGGGACCCACTTTTTTGGACTCAGGGGACCTCAAAACATGTATATCTATCAAAATTTCGACATCGAATTTTTGACATGATCGCAATACTTTCTCTCTCTATTTATTTCATATATAGGGTAAGAGAAAGTAAAAATGGCGTCCTTAACCTAAAAAGTAAGGTTATGATTTTGATAGCTTTGAAATAAAAGCAACATGTTAACGTCGCTGCTAAAACTTTGTTTAGAAAACAGCATTTTTTAAAGCTGTAGGTTTTTACATTACTTTTTAACAACCATTTGTTGATTTTAAATTTTAACGTCTGTTTTTAGAGAATAGACTTGATTAATGTTTATTCATAAATAAATTTTATTTTATAATCTATCTGAACAAGTTTCATTAGTCAAAGTTCAATTTCAATAAATGCTCATAAAGATTTCAAATTTAATACAAATCAAGGGATTAAATATTATTAATTGATTGATATACAGTAGTTTACAGAAAATAAATAAATATTTCCTCGGGCTGCTGCTTCCTTCTTGGAATAGTAGTACCCTGTAAATTCATATCTAAAATATTTCTACTCAAATGGTTGAAAATAATTTTCAACTCCTCTTTTCTTTCTCTTACCTATATATTCATAGTAATATATATATACAGTATATATCGCTTATATTTAATCTGTATATAATACTTAAATTAAACTTCAATCTCTACTATATATTTGGCCTATTTTCATGATTTTTCTGATTTATTAGCCCAATATAAAAAAATCTTATTTTGTCAACCAAACAATATTTTTTACTATTTTTACTTTCTCGTACCCTATATATGAAATATATAGAGAAAGTATTGCGATCATGTCAAAAATTCGATGTCGAGATTTTGATGGATATACATGTTTTGAGGTCCCCTGAGTCCAAAAAAAGTGGGTCCCGCAAATTGGTCTGTGTGTGTGTGTGCGTGTGTCTGTGTGACTGTGTGTGTGGACAGATTTTTAGCATGAAGGAATTGAGCTACCGGATTGAAATTTTATATTTAACTTAGGTACCTTGCCAGAATCTCAAAATAAGCTTTTGAACAAAATCGGCCAAAAAGTACTAGTACTTTACTGATGTACTTTTTCAGTTTTATTCGATTTTCTCAAAATTCCCTCCAAGGATTTTTTTTTAAATTCATAAATCTATTTTAACCAATTAAAATTAAATATACAAATTAAACACTAGGTTATTTGTTTCAAAGGTTTTATTAATTAAAAATTAACACTTGATACGTATTTCGACAATTCCTTGTCATCATCAGAAGTGATTACATTCTAATGATGATGAAAAGGAATTGTCGAAATACGTATCAAGTGTTAATTTTTAATTAATAAAACCTTTGAAACAAATAACCTAGTGTTTAATTTGTATATTTAATTTTAATTTACAAAATGTTTCAACGAGAACCAACGGTCAAAAGTTTAAATCTTATTGAAACTTTAAGCCGTTTGTTGCACCTCTAAATGACCTCCGATTGGGCTGAAACTTAAAATTTATATGTATTATAACTAGAGCCCGGATTTTTATGCAGCAAAAACCGCTAAATATGCCATATAATATGCAGTAAAAGTATTAAAATATGCAGCAAAATATGCAATATATTTATGGCAAAAATATTAAGTAAATGGCTTCCAATTAAAGGTAAATCATGATTTCTACTGATGTAAAACTAATGGTGTTTTATTTTTGGAAGGAAATAATTAAAAAAAAAAAAAAATTGGTCTCACAATAAAAACTAAATTTAATTAAAAAAAAAAAAAAAAAAAAGCAATCCATTGCAAAATTTTTTAATCAAACGAGGACCCCTGTTTTGGCATTTTTTTTCTTTAATTAATTTGACTTCGAACTATGGAACACGACTAAGGGCGAATCCAGAGGTGTTTCTCGGGGGGGGGGGGGTAATCTGGTGTGACTCGTCCCACACAGGGGCGGATTAAAGGGGGGGCGATCGCCCCCCCCCCCCGAGAAGAAATTCACAATGTTATAAAAACTAGTAATCTAAAGAAATTATGATTTCCGGGCTTTAATTTCAATTGAATTTGTTACCAATCAATTTAAATAAATAGGAAAGGAGTTTAAATGGCCATAGATGCCGACAAAGTCCTTAAATAAAAAAAAAAAAAAAAACCGCCCCCCCGACAAAAATTCATTAATCCGCCACTGGTCCCACAGCACACTATTTTTCCTTAATTTCGGTAATTTAAAGGCGCATTCTGTACTTGTTTGCCAGAATATAAACACAAATCAAATTTTTAAGTATTAATTTTTAAAATTTTACATTAAAAATAAATTTTTTTTTTGAAAAAAAAAGTATTTTTTTCAAGTCTCGGGGTGGGAGGGGGTAATTACCCCCTTTACCCCCCCCCCCCCCTTGTATCCGCCCTTGAACACAACTGACTTGATATTCATTCAACGAAAATTCTAGAAAAACTAAATTTATTTCTTAAAAGGATATAAAGAATAAAAAATATATAGTTATTTATTTTTTACAATGTAATAAAGGATTTAAATTTTTTTTTTTGTTTTTAGAAAAAAAAATTAAAAAATTAAAATAAAATGAAACTTTTAATGAAAAAAAATTTTAAATATCCAAAAAGTCTTAAATATGCAACTTTATGCAAT
This sequence comes from Euborellia annulipes, assembly GCA_023213315.1. NCBI lineage: Eukaryota > Metazoa > Arthropoda > Insecta > Dermaptera > Anisolabididae > Euborellia > Euborellia annulipes. The sequence goes on along the minus strand of JAKCPI010020109.1, from coordinate 24,340 downwards.
ATTGACCAAATATGCAAAAATATGCAATATAGAATTTGAACCCTAGCTCCAAGGGGGCATGATTCGGATAGAAAATTGGTTTTCAGTGACGTACCTATTAGCAAATAGAATATGCAATTGCATAGGAATCCGGGCTCTAATTATAACTATCTGCAAATTTTTAAAGGGTGTTGCCTTAAAAAAAATCCAGGTAATATAAATTTAGAACCGCTTTGGAGCACATTTTCTTTCTTTGAAATTTTATTTTCTCTATAGCTCTAAAATCTGACGTGATGGGGCAAAATTGATGGCATTTTTGGAATCAGCGCTACCCAAAAACCCAGAAATAGCTTCAAATTCTCAGTCAACAAAATGACTGTTGCCCAGTGCTATTTATCTAAATGAGAGAAAAATGAAATAGCGAAAATCTCTCTTGAGTAAATATCACCATTTTTATTAAAAATGAATTTAATTTATTTATGGTCTATTTTCTTTTTAAAGAAGACAATCTTTGTATGTATAAATTTGATTTAAAATAATTTATCTTATCTCTCCTTCTCTCGTACCGGCTCTTTGTAACATTATCAAAACTAATAAAATTCGGGGCGGTTCTTGATATAAAGAAAAATAAATAAATAAAAATTAACCTTTATGGGTGTTTGTAAATAATCAAGGCTATCTTGAAAAAGGGTCTGATAGTAAAATAGAAAAAGAAAAAATAATAACAAGCTAGAGCGAGCTAATCCGCGACGGAAAGGGCGACGCTTAGACCGCAAAGCAAATATACGCTGAGGGCGGTGGCTCAAACAAAAACCAAGCATACGGCTCAAGTTTTTTCAGTAAATATGTCTTCAAGGTGGAATCGTGGACAAAGGCGATGCACTTCCTGTCCAAGCGGAAATGGAGACTGGAGGGGAAGAAGTCCCCCGATATTCTCTTTATTTTTATTAACTATTAAAAAAAAAAGATTATTTGCGATTCTTGTGAATTCAAATAGGTTTTTTTTTTTAACTGGCTTTAATTCTCTTTATTACTCTTGACCCGTGGCACAGAGAAAAGAGCTTCTCTTTCCTGGGGTACCCATTTTGCGTACCAAGGGATAAAAATTTAATTTAATTAAGGGGCTTCAGGAAGGCACATTGAATTTTAGTCAGAAACTACTGAGGCATTTCAAAGTATTTTTTATGCGGGTTTTTAATTTAATGATAAATTTGTGAGCATTTTACATAATAGAATGCTTTTTACTTTCTCTTACCCTATATATGAAATATGTAGAAAGAGATAGTATTGGGATCATGCCAAAAATTCGATATCGAGATTTTGATGGATATACATGTTTTGAGGTCCCCTGAGTCCAAAAAAGTGGATCGCGCAAATTGGTCTGTGTGTGTGTGTATGTCTGTGTATGTGTCTGAGTATGTGGACATTTTTGACTATGAAGGAATTGAGCCAGGCGGTTGAAATTTTATATGTAAGTTTTGTACCCTCCTGGACCGTGAAAATAAGCTTTTAAACAAAATCGGCCAAAAAGTACTAGTACTACTTTACTGATGTGCTTTTTCAGTTTTTTTCGATTTTCTCAAAATTCGCTCCAAGGATTTTTTTTTCAATTCATAAATCAACAATTTTTAACTTTGCCCATCAACCGTAGGTTGGTTGGACAGGTAAGTTAATGTAATCGTAAAAAAAATCGAAATTTTTCTGAAGCTGCCAAAATGCGTTTTGAGGTCCCCTGAATCCATTTAAGTAATTTTTGGATTGATGTCTGTGTGTGTGTGTGTGTGTTTGTGTGTATGTCTGTGGTAATTTTTTTCGTCAACGAAAACTCAAAAACTATTTGTTCAATTGTTTTGAAATTTTGCACACATAAACTAGGGATAGAGAACAAGGACTGAAAAGCTTTTGGTAAACATCGGACCATTAGGGGGGGCTCTAGGGGGGGCAAAAAAATTTTTCTTACATAACCTATAATTTTTTTTATATATTCAGAAACTAGAATTCCTCTCGAGTAAAATGATATATAATATGTATAACATCGGACCATCAGGGGGTGGCTCTAGGGGGGGGACAAATGTTTTTTTTTCTTGAATAGTGGGTGGGCAAAGTTGTGCGCTCGGCTTAGTCCGACCCTTTATTTAGATGCCCTTTAAGGTTATTCGGACACTAAAGCACATTAATAGGTTAAAAGCTGATTTTTTAATAGGTTATTAATCACTATCCATACGTATAAATGAAAATTTTGAAGCAGATTTGCCGAACGGTTATAGAGTAATTAATTTTTAAAAAATTGAAATTTAACATGTAGTTTATGGGGAATGTCGACAAAACGCACACATATCGAATTATATAGCCACTGAAATAGGTAAGAAAACTAAAAACTTACATTTTTATCAATTCACTTCCGAAGAATACGTTAAACATAAGTCAAAAGACATTCGTTTATTATTTTTAGTAATTAAATTATTAACTTAATACAATTATAAACTATGATAGGTCACGACTAAATTATAATAAGGAATTTTGGCATTCAAATTTTTCATTTCCGAACAACCTTAAAAAGTATATCAGTGAAATTTTTCGTTGAAATCGTTTGAAGTACACTTTACTGATGTGGAAGCATTCGTAGCTTACCCCCATCTATGAATCATCGTGTGGACAAGTTTGGAACTAAAGTGCTAAGAGCAACTATCTATATATATAAAAATGAAATGGGAAAAATGTATGTATGTATGTAAATATGTATGTATATGTTCTATAGAAATCCACAATTTTCAATGAATCCATTTGAAATTAAGTACACATATAGTACATGGCTCTGGGAGTAACGTAGTAATAATTTGAATCTCTTAAATGTTTTGGAAAATTAATTATAATCAAATTTCTTCAATATGGGAACACAAAATCAACAAATTGGCTAGAAATTAGAGAGCGTCCTTTATGCTGTGTGAACCAGCTTCCTACCTGACTATGGGCTGGGGGTGGGGGCTACGCAGCAGTTGAAAAACGAAGAGAGGACTCAGGTGACTGACCCTTTAAACAGTCATAAACAGACCCTTTTGTGCTGTTCCCAATCGGTACCCTCGCCTCGCTTGAATATAAGATCCTTCCTTAACATCTTAACACTTGCATATATAATATCCCAAATTGGGAATAAACTTGCTCGCCGAAGGCGAGCAAGGGGTCCAGGGGGCGCAGCCCCCTGGCTAGGCGGAAAGCCCGCCGAAGGCGGGCTTTGCGACTAGTATATAATATATATCTCGACACAAAAAATATGGTGCACGGTGCTCAACTTTCTCTTACCGAAGTTTTTAAAATAAATCCGCTCTCAGTTTATAATAAACTTGTTATTTTTGACTTGATAAAACTTTTATTCCTCGGAGTCAAAAAATTGAACTGTTTATTAGATCTTAATCATATATTCTATATTAAAATAATTTTAGATCACCATTGGCAGGAAGAGGGATTAAGAATAAAATATACAAAAAACTGTCACTGAAAGTTTAAGGGTGCGACCCTCGTTTTAACGTCACCCTTTTTACTTTCTCTTACCCTATATATGAAATATTTAGAGAGAAAGTATTGCGATCATGTCAAAAATTCGATGTCGAGATTTTGATGGATATACATGTTTTGAGGTCCCCTGAGTCTAAAAAAGTGGGTCCCGCAAATTGGTCTGTGTGTGACTGCGTGTGTGGACCGATTTTTAGCATGAAGGAATTGAGCTACCGGATTGAAATTTTATATTTAACTTCCCAGGTACTTCCCAGACGCTAAAAATAAGCTTTTGAACAAAATCGGCTAAAAAGTACTAGTACTTTACTGATGTACTTTTACAGTTTTTTTCGATTTTCTCCAAGGATTTTTTTTTAATTCATAAATCAACTATTTTTTAGATGCTCTTTAAAATGTATATTCTCATTTTGCCGTTGAAATCTTCTGAAGACCACTTTACTCTTGTTCTTCATAGGAAAGATAGGAGAAATGGTTGCCATGGTAACCGAATTTAAATCTTTTTTTTATTAGATTAAAAATCAATTATTATTTAAATTCCCATTTATTTTTATTTTATTTCTGTCTTTAATTGTTTCGGAGAAAACATCTCCCTCTCATCACACTTTCTGCTTTCCGCGCATCGGGATGTGATTGGTTGAGTAGTGGATATAAAGTGAAGGTGATTAAATATATAATTGAAAAGTCTAAAATGTATTGAAATAATTAATAGATTATTCTGTATAATGTTTATATAACTCTGTATTGCTATAAAAGAGAGCACTGTAAAAAAAAAAAAGAAAAAAATGAAAAATCTGTAAAATTATTTGTCAGGCTCATAACAGGACAAGTAGTCCTAAGAGCTATAATAAAAACTTATTCTATTCTATTCTATTCTCTCTCACAAAACTATCTTCTCTCTTTCTACGCGTTTTAAACTTTCCACCTTATCTTCGCATTTGGCCAATGTTAATTTCCTATAGGGATTTGTATGTTAATTTCGATTCAAAAGGGGGGTCCCTTTTGAAACTTTTTAAGCATTTAAAATTTTTTTTTCCAATTCTTATGAAATTTTGTATTAATTCAGGATTCTCTATTGTGTCTAAAATGTCCAACTATGAGATTAAAATTTTGAAAAATAACCATAGTTTATTTCAAGCAGTCAACATTTAAAATGCAAGTTTGAAACTAAGGTGCTATGGGAAACTAAATATATCTCGACACAAAAAATCTGACGTGACCAGCACGGTGCACAACTTTCTCTTACAAAATAATAATATATAATATCTAATAAGTTCTAAGAGAAAGTTGTGTGCTGTGCGCCAGCCACACCAGATTTTTGTGGAATGCAACCCTAACCAGACATAGGCCGCATTTATAAATACAAATATATATAAAAAACATATATAACCAAGTATTTATTAATTTAAATAAGCGAAAAATGTAGACTGAAATCAGCGATCTATCATAATTTAAATAAGCGAGTGCGTACTGTGGTCCAACAGTAGGGCATGTTGAGCGTAAATCGACAAGATCCGTGATGCAACTCCCGGCGGTACCTACATTTTTCACTTATTTAAATTAATAAATACTTGGTTATATATGTTTTTCATAATTACCTCATGGACCAACACATGATATATATAATTCTTCAAATATATATATATATTAGTGTGGCGAGGCTGATGGTTTTTATTTGTATGGTGAGTTGGCGAGGTTTTTAAACAACACGTGTCGAAACGATTAAAGGGTTTTTATTTTAAGACAAAAAAGTCTTTACGATTGATATACTGGTATGTTCGAAAAATAAACAGGCCAACCGACAACTGAAAAAAAAAAATCACTCATATGGTAGCCAGTGGCGGATCCAGAGGTGTTACTCGGGGGAGGAGGGGGGGGGGTAATCTGGAGTGACTGGTCGCACAGCACACATTTTTTTCTTAATTTCGGTAATATAAATTCGCATTCTGTACTTGTTTGCCAGAATATAAATATATAAATCAAATTTTTAAGTATTAATTTTAAAATTTTACATTAAAAATACATTTTTTTTTCGAAAAAAGTATTTTTTTCAAATTTCAGGGGGGAGGGTAATTACCCTATTACCCCCTCCCCTTGTATCCGCCCTTGATGGTAGCTGTTTGCTCTGGGTTAATAAAAAAATTTATTTTCAATTTACTGATCCTGTTGTTACCATTGCCGGATTATTTATTTTTTATGGTTAAAATTATGTTTCCGTAATGTGCCCTTTTTACCTATCTATCTATCTATATAAATATGGGTAATGACTTACCCAAGACTTTCTCGTATATTCTTTTGGAATTACTTTTGGGTGTGTGTGTGTGTGTGTGTGAACACGATTGCTTAAAAACCAAAGCAGCTAGATTTTTTTTTTTTTTTTTTGAATGGGTGCATAAGGTCCGAAGACCTATAATGACCAATAGTCACATGCAGCCAGGAAGAAAATAAAAACAAAAGGAGAAGCATAAAGGGGAAACTCAACTGCGGGAACTGAGAAGATGCCTGTTGAGGTTAGACTTGAAAGTCTGAAGATTGTAGGTTTTGGGGAAGATAGACGCAGGGAGCTTGTTCCAATCACGGGAGGTCATGGGGACAAAGGAAGAATGAAATTGATTTGTTCTGTTAGTCAGCGGCGTAACCAGCCTTTGAGGGCGGGGGGGGCGAAGCTTAACTAGGGCGCCGATTTTTTAGGGGCTCCGCCCCCTGGACCCCTTGCTCGCCTTCGGCGGGCAAATTTCTTGCATCCTGTAATTTCCTCAGCGAATTTGTTTATATTTACATGTTTTTTAATGACACCTGTATGATTTTTTTTTCTTTGCTTTTACGAAAAATGTCGTTTTCTTCTGTGATTATTTCAAAATCTATTCAGTTTTCGGAAAAATATCAAAGAATAAAAACTTTTTAAAATTGAGTATTTTATCATAATATAACAAAGAAATTGAAAATTTCGAAATTTCTGAAAAAACTTATTAGGTAAAGTACTACTTCCAAGTGACGTATTTTCTCCAAAAGTTGATAAAAGTCTACAATTTTAGTGTAAGGAGCATACCAGGTCTGTGCATCGAAAACCGGCCTTTTTCAAAACATTACGCTGTTGGCCGCCATGCTTGCAGATGGGGCTCGAGTTGGTTGCACTGTGTTTTTTGGTCCTCAAACTTGTTGTTTTCATTGGTGTTTTGAATTTTCGGCGTGATAACAGATTTCTGTGAGCCTTTGAAAATGTCGAGTTTCTTGCCCAGTAAGCGCCATTTGCGGGAGATTATTTTGTACTGCTTTAATGTGAACAAGAACACCCGAGAAGCACACGAAACGCTGGTTTCCGCTTACGGTGAACATGTTCTTAGCATAACAGAGTGCAAAGAATGGTTCAAAAAGTTCCGAAGTGGATATTTCGACCTTGACAACAAAAAGAGTGAAAATGCCCCAAAAAAGTTCGAAGACGCCGAACTGCTGGCCTTGCTGGAGCAGGATGACACGCAAACGCAAGAAGAACTTGCAGAACAACTTCAGGTGGACCATCCAACCATTTTCTGGCCTCTAGCCCGGCATGGGAGGCCCAATTTGGCTCGAACGGCACAACAAACTGATTTTGTTGCACGATAACGCACACCTCGCTGGTGGTAAAAAATACCATCCAGGAGTTTCAGTGGGAAACCTTACCTCGTAAAAGCCCCTGGGGATTCGAAAAGTTCGAAAAAGTCGAAAATTGGGTGAAAAATTTTTTTGACCAAAAAACCCGAGATTTTTACCGAGCAGGGATCTGGGCTTTGCCCAAAAGATGGGCCCAGTGTGTCGCTAAACAGAGCGACTACTTTGAATAAAACACCTTCTATTGTTGTTCTTTGAGAAACCTTTGTTTTCACTCAAAAAAAGGCCGATTTTCGATCCACAGACCTGGTATACCAAATTTCATCATATCTAGCTGCTTTGGTTTTTAAGCAATCGTGTTCACACACACACCCAGACGTAATTCTAAAAGAATATACGAGAAAGTCTCGGGGAAATCATTCCCCATATTTTTTTTAACATACACTTTTTTCCCATTCACACTCACACTCACACACTCACACACACACACATGCACACATGCACACAGTCTTTTCGGCAACTTGGGCCATATAAGACTTTGACTTTGACATTTGGTATCCAAATGGCTTAAATAAAATCATCGGACTACCTGGGATCCGAACCCCCGATTAGAGCCCTGCACGGGTTGGCCCGTAGGCCCGTTACCCGCCTGGCCCGCGGACCGGGCGGGTAGCAAGTCTAAATAAACGGGTTCGGGCGGACGGGCATGCAAATGAAATTTTATTTAAAAATTGCTAGACATTCGTTCATTCATTCACTAAATCTCGGGCGGGAATGGGCGGGTTTGAAAAAATTCCGGGCGGGCTCGGGCGGGCCTGAAGAATGGTAAAAGCCCTTTCATTTTGAGAAAATCGAAAAAAACTGAAAAACTACATCAGTAAAATACTAGTACTTTTTGGCCGATTTTGATTAAAAGCTTATTTTCACGGTCCCGGGGGGTGTTTAACTAAAATATAACATTTCAGTCTCATAGCTCAATTCCTTCATGCTTAAAAAAATTTTGAATTTCAAAAAATTAAATATTACACTGTTAAAAATTTTCGAGCCATATTCATACACATGTATAGGAAGTCTGTTACACAAACTGTTTATGAATATTCATTTTGGGTATATGAGAAAGGTCATATACCAAAAATGAACTTTCACAAACCTAGATATGAAATTTTTCATATTCGGGTATATGAAAAAATTCATTTTCGGGTATATGAATAAATTCATTTTTGGTATATGAAATTTAAATTACGGGTATATGAATAAATTCATTTTTGGTATATGAAATTTAAATTACGGGTTTATGAGAAATAATTTACTTTTTTGTGAAAAATGAAAGTAGGAGAACTTTTAATTATAGACCACATATAAATAAATATATATATTTGTACAGTATTTATATATTTTTAATAAATATTTAATACAAATATGTGGTCTATAATTAAAAATTCTCCTAATAATAATATTTCAAACCACAAAAGCTTTAATAAACAAAAATTAAAGTCCTTACGAGTTTATAGTTTTGAGGGAAAGTGAGTGGTCTAGGTGAAATAATAGTTTTTTTTTATTTATTTTATTTTTTATTTATTAAAAAAAAATTATATTATATTAAAATATACAATTTTACTAAATAATAAAACAAATTAAAGTATTAAAATAATAAATTTGTATCAAAAAATAAATTTTTATACATTTCCAAGTAAATTTAACACAAATACAAATCATTTTAATTATTTAATACAAAAAATATGTCGATTTTCATCTTCTTTGAGAAGAAATAAAGAGTTACATTTTCATTGCAGTTTGGAGTTTATTCCCTGGCTGGAGTATTAACTAACCTCACCTGAAAAATGACAAACAATAATTGATTTGAAATTGAGAAAAAAAAAATTCAATGAAAAAATTAAAATTCAATACTTACGCTTTTGTTAGTAAAATGTTCCTATTTCAATATATTGATTAAATATTTATATTTCATTTTAAATAATAATACACGTTCAATTATCTATGCGTTAAATCAGCTACTTCAAAAACAGAATTTGGTGCCAACCAGAGTTGGCAAGTTTTATCCCGCCGAGTATAATACACGGTTTTATATATGTATAAAACTATCGCGGATAAAACTAGGCCGATGTATAAAAGGTATAAAACTGTAAAAAACCAATTCTCTCCCCCTGAAAAAACAGCTTGAAAGCTTTTCATATTTTATAATGTTCTAAAGCATTGACGATGTTGTTTGCTTTTTATTTAGTGAATAATATAATCAAAATGTTAATAATTGAAAAATGAAATTTTATTTGAACTTACTTTCTCGTCGGGTTTGCGCATGCGCATCCAAGTTTTATACATTTTATACGTTTTATACAAGTTTTATCCGCAATTTTTGTATAAAACTGCATAATTGTGTATAAAACCTTATTCTGGTGCCAACCTAACCAATTTCTTGTATATTTTAAAATTAATTATTTTAGTGAAATTGTTAATTTTAATTTTAATTTTTATAGCTATTTAGTTGAATTACTTTATAAAAATTATTTAATTAGTATGATTTTAATATACTTCATAAATATTTAAATAGTTTAGAGCGCGAATTTCAAACCAGAATTTTAAAAATTTAGATTTGTGAAATAAATTTTAAAAGAATAATTTCAAGTTTCCTTAAAATAATTATAAAATAATATTAATAAAAATTCCTTGAGGTAGTCGAGTTATTTGAGAACGTTTAGACCAGGGATTCTCAACTTGTCGCGGTGCACTTTTAACGATTTCAAAATTTGGCAGCACACAAAGAAAAAGATAAGTTTAAAAGTTGGTAATTTGTTCATAAACTTTTATATTAATTTTATTTCACATCCTGGGTGTATTAAAATTAAACTACGAGAAGTATATGAAAAAAGAAGGAAAATTCATATTTTTTTTAAAGCGATACTTATTCATATACTTGTATATTAATTTTAGCTCATATCCTGGTCTATTAAAATTAAACCACCAAAGTTTATGAGATATGAATGAAAATTCATATTTTTTTTTACAGTGTAAGGCTTATACGAATCCTGAGTAAATCTCCACAGCCATAAAACATCAAATTAAGGCTTATATATTGCAAAATAAAAAAAATTTTAATTATAAAGCCTCTATATACATTATTTATTATTTTTGGAATTAACCCATATAATCCCGGTGGTGCGAAAACGCACCATTTCGTATATTATTATAAAATCTTTTTTTTCTAAAAAAGTACTTGAAACAGATTATTGGTGTTTGTTTTATATTGAAGCCAAGACTCTATTCTCCAAGGAAATTCACTCATTCACTTGTCAAACTTTAATAGAAGGTCACAGGGTTTGTCTAAAATTGTCACTAATTTTCACTTCTGAAATTTCATCGACTTCTTGAAGAAAAGGTTAAATTTCTACTTTATAATTTGCTCATATTCAAATAAAAGGTGTTTCTTATGTTTTTTAGAGAGTTACTAAATGATACCCAATAGCTATTATGTCAATTTTTAAGTTTTTTAGAGATATAGGTCCATCTTTTTAAATGGTGCGAAAACGCACCACCGGGCACATGGGATATCAAAATTATTATTACTTTTCACGCCTAAACACTACGTAGCGAAGAGGAAAAAAGTGGAATTGGTCCAAATTTTCGACTTGCGGATTACAAAGAAAATACACATGGATAAAAAACATTATTATTATTTGGCCTATATTATTATTTTTATTTATTTAGAGGGTAAAGGTATTTTGTTTTTGATTTAGGATTGGAACAACCTATCAAACCATTGACGCTAAACACTCCTAACGATTGAATTCCTCTTGTTTTAGGTTTCTTACTGATTCAAATTGAAAATAAAGTCTAGCACCCACTACTGGTTGATATGTATAATAAAAATATGGACGGCACTGATCGTTTCGATGAAAACAACGCCGTTTATCGGCAACATAGGTATTCGTTCAAAGAAATGGTGGTGGGCAATTCTTTCTTTCTTTAGAGAATAGATTTTTGTATCCAAAATGCCTGGCATCTGTAGAGATCCTGCAATTTGAAGCAGTAAGAAACCTAAAGCAAGAGGGATTCAATCGTTAGGAGTGTTTAGCGTCAATGATTTGATCGGTCGTTCCAATCCTAAATCAAAAACAAAATACCTTTACCCTCTAAATAAATAAAAATAATAATAATAGGCCTAATAATAATAATGTCTATTATTCTTTTGTATTTTTTTGGTAACCCGGAAGCCAAAAATTTAGACCAATTCCATTTCCTTTCTCTTCGCTATACACTCTTATGTAGTTAATAGGCGGGGAACTTTTGACATCCCATGTGCCCGGTGGTGCGTTTTCGCACCATGCCCTAATTTGTCCTAAAAAAGAAATTGAGAAAAAAAAAATTATTTTCATGTTCTAGGACCCAATCGTGACCACATATCAAAAAATAAAAAAAATCCGTGACCAAAAAAGTTTTGGCCTTATATGGGTTAAATTCATTTAAAATAGTAGAATTCAAGTTGTAATATAATTTTAAAAGAAAACAATCAATTTTTTAAGATAATCGATGAAAATAATATGATAAAATCACATTCGCTGAGCTATATCTTAGAGGCCGTAGGGCGCCTATGCCGGTTTCGGGGGCACCAAGGGCTCGATGCGCCTGGGGCGGGGGGGGCTCGCCCACCCCCTCGCCTCCCCTGGTTACGCCACTGCTGTTAGTAGATGGATGAAATTTGGTATATGCTCCTTACACTAAAATGATAGATTTCTATCAACTTTTGGAGTAAATACGTCACTTCAAACTAGTACTTTACCTAATAAGTTTTTTCAGAAATTTCGAAATTTTCAATTTTTTTATCATATTGTGATAAATTACTCTATTTTAAAAAGTTTTTATTCTTTGACATTTTTTCAAAAACTGAATAGATTTTTAGTTATCGAAGGTAATTAAGTATTAAAATAATTTTTTTAATTGTTTGATATTTTTTTTTTTTTAATTTGTTGAGTATAAAAAAAAAATAACTTTTTTAAATTTAATAGCTTCTGAGAAAAGGCAGAAAAAATCGAGAAAATTCGGGTTAAGCAAGGCTGAGAACTGCTGGACCGTGGATAGGTGATCCGCTGAGTGTTGAGTCTCACCTGCTGGAAGCCATTTTATTTAATTTTCCTAAAGTCAAATGATCTTAGAGGCCCAAATATAAATTGAAAATACAATTAACTCTAACACCCGTCTCAGGAAGAAAAATAAAGAAATCCCACCTCAATAATCAATCAAAAGTTAGAATATATTTATTTCCTTTATTAAAATAATTTTTTCATATTCATTTTTAAATGCTTTTTTTAAAATTATTTAATTTGTTTTTTTCTTCTTCTTTGATGAATTAAAAAAAAAAAAAAAAAAAAAATAGTTTTATTACTTTTTTTTTATTTCTGTCTTTAATGGCTTCTGAGAAAAGATGACGTCACGCGCATTGTTTGCAATCCTGTTTGTGTGCACCAAGAGCGGAGACTCAGCGACTCTCTCCATCTCACTCGCACTCATTACCTTCGCTCTCTTTCTACTCAAATGCCATTCTAGGGCCTCTTATAGACCAGAATATTTGAATTTTTGCTTTTTCGAGGAGGGGGGCGCCTTTTAGGTCCCCTTTACTCCCCCCTCCCCCTTTAGGTTGTCCCCTCCGTGATATTTACACTAATTTTATGAAATTTGTTTGATTAAATTAGATTCATTTCATTTTAACAAAAGGGTTTATAGGATGGACACCAGGCAGCACTTGCCGGTGGCGCCTTGCAATTATGCACACCATTTGCTTGCAAGGCTGTCTGTCTTTATTCAATTCGAGTCCCTAAAGAAAAAAAATTAAAAAAAATTTAATTATATACGTAACAATGTTAAATATTGTATTATATTTATATATTAAATATATTTAGTGCGCATGTCCGTGACGTCGCACCTGAGCTGGTGAGGTCCCCGACTACCTATTAAGATTTCATTATGATATAGACTCACCTCCTATGTATACTTATAATTAAATATATATATATGTAAATACATACCTATGCCTCTCAATCACTTAAATATAAAGAACCCTTAATTCACTCACATATAATTAACACATGGTGGCAGCGGATGTTCGCTTTGTTTTTTGTGATTGGGAATGAAGATTAATATATAAGAAGATTTGGCACAGAAGCTATTGAAGATGGCGGAGTTTCGGGCATCGTCATCACCGACTTTGAAGCCGATGGACTTCACTGGGAATTTGCCTTCTGAATGGGAGAAATTCAAGAAACGTTTCTTCCTGTATATCGACGCGTATTGTCCCGAGAATGTATTGGAAACCAAGAAGATTGCCATTTTATTACATTCTTTGGGTGATGAAGGCATCGAAATATTCGAATCGTTCGAATTGAAGACAGCCGAACGCAAGTCACTGGACACGGTGATAAAGGCGTTTAATACTTATTTTGTGCCGTTAAAAAATATTACTTATGAACGTTTCGTATTTTTTAATACTAAACAGAAATCTGGTGAGTCGTATGAACAATATATGGCAAAACTTAAAAATTTGAGTCATTCATGTGAATTCGGCGAACTTAGAGAAGGTCTTGTGAAGGACATTTTTGTGAGTGGTGTCTCTGACCCTGAAGTGCAAGAGGTCCTGTTGAAAATTAAAGACTTAGATATAAATAAGGCCCTTAATATTTGCCGTAATAGAAGTGCCGCTAGTCAACGAGCTAAAACGTTGAAGGCTGAATCGCCGTCTGTGGATGCTATAAAAGAAAAAATCAAAAGGATAATAGTGCTCGTCATAAATCCAGTAAGGGCTCCGAGGAACCTGCAAATGAAAAGAAAGTTAAGAAGAAAAAATGCAGCAAATGCGGTTATATTCATAAATATCGTCATTGTTTCGCATATGGAAAGAAGTGCTCCAATTGCGGTCTTCTGAATCATTTCGCGAAAGCCTGCAAAAACAAGAAAGTTCGGGACATCGGACGTCTGCGCGGGTGCAGGGAAGGCAGTTCGAGCTCATCTTCAAGCGCTGGATCGGCTGATGAAATATTCGTCGACTCGCTGGACGCCGAAGGCCGGAAGCTGAGTTGGAGTGTCAACCTGAGTATAAATGATAATAAATTTATTTTTAAAATTGATTCAGGAGCAGATTGCAATATATTAATATTATCGCATAAAGATTTTATTAAATCAGGCTTGAGAGACTCATTAATTAAAAATACTACAATTAATATTTCTTCGTATTCAAATGATAAGGTACCTATTTTAGGATATGTGAACATTTATATTAAATATAAAAATGATTATCATAAATTAAAATTTTATATTACTAGGAATGATTATAAAAATCTGGTGTGACTGGCGCACAGCACACAACTTTCTCTTACCTTCGGTAATCGAAAGTTGTGTACTGTGCTTGTCACACCAGATTTTTTGTGTCGACATGTATTTAGTTCCCGGCAGTAGGGAATATTTGAATTCAGATGTAAAATTTATAAGTATGGGAAAATATTTATATTTTGTTACCATGGCAACCATTTCTCCTATCTTTCCTATGAAGCACAAGAGTAAAGTGTGCTTCAAACAATTTTGAGGGCAAAACGAGAATATACATTTTAAAGAGCATCTAAAAAATAATTGATTTTTGAATTTGAATCAAAATCGTTAGAGCGAATTTTGAGAAAATCGAAAAAAACTGAAAAAGTACATCAGTAAAGTACTAGTACTCTTTGGCCGATTTTGATTAAAAGCTTATTTTTCCGGTCCCGGGGGGTGTTTAACTTATATATAAAATTTCAGCCTCATAGCTCAATTCCTTCATGCTTAAAAGTGAACACAGACACACACACCCACCCACACACCCACCCACAGACAGACCATGTCGCGAAAACCACTTTTTTGGATTCAGGGGACCTCAAAACGTGAAGATCCATCAAAATCTCGACATCGAATTTTTGACATGAATCCAATACTTTCTCTCTCTATATATATATTAACATATATATATAGAGGTAAGAGAAAGTAAAAATATAATTGGATTAGATAGTAGTATTAAATTAAATCTAATTTCTAGAATTGATTCGCTTGATATTAAAAATTTTAACCATTTATTTGATGGAAAGATAGGCCTAGTAGATGAGCCAGTCAGTATAACAATTGATAAAAATGTTAAACCTGTAATAATGCCTGTGAGGAGAATCCCGTTTGCTCTGAATGACTCTGTTAAATTAGAATTAAAAAGAATGGTCGATTTGGGCATAATAGAAAAGGTTAATGAACCTACAGATTGGGTATCTCAAATGGTTTTAATTCAAAAATAAGATAAAAAATCTTTAAGGGTGTGTTTGGATCCCAGACCTTTAAATCAAGCAATCAAAAGACCCCATTATCCTTTTCCCACTATAGAGGAAATAACTTCTAAAATTAAGGATGTTAAATATTTCGCAAAACTAGACGCGAATTCCGGTTATTGGATGTTACCATTAGATGAGGAAAGCTCTAAATTATGTACATTTCAGACTCCTTTCGGTAGATACAAGTACAAACGTTTACCATTTGGTTTATCTTGTTCAGGAGAAATTTTTCACAGAATAATTTCCCAAACGTTTGAAAATTTAGAGGGTGTGTTATCATTCCAGGATGACATTTTGATTTGGGGAAAATCTTTAAAAGAATTGAATGAGCGTGTTCTCAATGTTTTAAATAAAGCCTCTGATAAAGGTATAAAATTTAACAAGGACAAATGTCAATTTAATATGACTGAAGTTACTTATTTAGGTCATAAGTTTACTTCAAAAGGCGTTCAAATTGATAATGAAAAAATTAAAGCTATTAGTAAATTAAATTCGCCTAAAGATAAAAAATCTCTACAGAGAATATTAGGGATGTTTAATTATGTATCAAAATTCATTGATAATTTTTCTGAAGCTACAGCTCCTATGAGAAAATTATTAAAGAATGAGAACAAATGGTATTGGGATGAAAATTTGGAAAATTGTTTTAAAAATTTAAAAAATAGATTGACATCAGTCCCGGTGTTAGCCTATTTTGATCCAAATAAAGAGGTAACTTTGTCAGTAGATGCGAGTGCTGAAGGAATTGGTGCTTGTATTGTCCAAGAGGGCAGACCCGTTGCTTTTGCATCGAAGGCGTTGACGCCGACCCAGTATAGTTATGCCCCGATAGAAAAGGAACTTTTGGCAATCGTTTTTGGGTGCCAAAAATATAGGCAATATTTATATGCCCGTAGTGTTACTGTCGAGACGGGTCATAAACCCTTGATTCCAATTTTAAAAAATCCCAACCATAAAACCCCTATTAGACTTCAGAGAATGGTTTTAAAGTTGCAACCCTTTAATTTGAATATAGCCTATAAGAGAGGGAAAGATAACGTTTTAGCGGATACACTATCTCGAGATTTTTGTAATGAGAGTTGTGACAAAGAAATTGACTTAGATGATGACAGATATTGTCAAGTTAATTTATTATTAGAATCACTTCCGATAAGTAAATCTTATTTAGAGAAAATAAGAAAGGAATCTCTAGAAGATCCCGTTGTTCGAGAAGTAAAAAAGTATATAAAAGATGGATAGCCGAGATATGAAGGGCAGTTATCAAATGGGATAAAACCCTTTTTACTTTCTCGTACCCTATATATGAAATATATAGAGAGAGAAAGTATTGAGATCATGTCAAAAATTCGATGTCGAGATTTTGATGGATATACATGTTTTGAGGTCCCCTGAGTCCAAAAAAAGTGGGTCCCGCAAATTGGTCTGTGTGTGTGTGTGTGTGTGTGTGTGTCTGTGTGGACAGATTTTAAGCATGAAGGAGTTGAGCTAGCGGATTGAAATTTTATATTTAACTTAGGTACCTTTGAAGAATCTCAAAATAAGCTTTTGAACAAAATCGGCCAAAAAGTACTAGTACTTTACTGATGTACTTTTTCAGTTTTTTTCGATTTTCTCAAAATTCCCTCCAAGGATTTTTTTTAAAATTCATAAATGAACTATTTTTTAGATGCTCTTTAAAATGTATATTCTCATTTTGCCGTTGAAATCTTCTGAAGACCACTTTACTCTTGTTCTTCATAGGAAAGATAGAACTGGTTGCCATGGTAACGGAATTTAAATTTTTTCTTTTTATTAGATTAAAAATCAATTATTATTTAAATTCCCATTTTTTTTAAATTTATTTGTGTCTTTAATTGTTTCAAAGAAAACATATATGTCTCTCTCTCACTTGCAAACATTATCGTCTCTCTCTACTCTTTTTAAATTCCCTTTCCACCTTATCTTCGCATAGGAACAATGTTAATTTCCTATAGGGATTTGTATGTTAATTTCGATTCAAAAGGGGGTCCCCTTTAGAACTTTTTAGGCATTTAAAATTTTTTTTTCCAATTCTTATGAAATTTTGTATTTATTTACGATTCTATATTGTGTATAAAATGTCCAAATATGAGATTAAAATTTTGAAAAATAACCATAGTTTATTTGAAGCAGTCAACATTTAAAATGCAAGTTTGAAACTAAGGTGCTATCGGAAACTAAATATATCTCGACACAAAAAATCTGGTGTGACCAGCACGGTGCACAACTTTCTCTTACCGAAGGGTAAGAGAAAGTTGTGTGCTGTGCGCCAGTCACACCAGATTTTTTTGAATTTAGATCGGATTTAAATATTACCTCCGGTATTATTTTCAAAAATGATTTTATTTATATTCCGAAAAAATTGCAACAATATGTTTTAAACAAGGTCCATTCAGGTCATCCAGGTGTAATTAGGATGAAGGACAGGGCGAGAAGAAGTTTGTTTTGGATAGGCATGAATCAGGACATAGAGAAGTTTGTCGAATCGTGTCCCACCTGTCTGAAATATAAGAAAAATAATCAAAGGCCACCTTTAATAAATCATTCGATTCCAAAATTGCCTTGGATCGAAGTTGGCTCAGATGTTTTCGAATTTGAAAAACACCATTATTTAGTTTTAGTTGATCGTCTATCAGGATTCATAGAGGTAAATTCGCTAGATAATACACAGTCTTCGACTATAGTGAGAAAATTGAAATGTCATTTTGCAAGATATGGCATACCTTTAAAGTTATACACCGATGGTGCATGGTATTACACGTCTGATTATTTTAAAAAATTTTGTAACGATTGGGATATTATTCATGTGACGAGTAGTCCACATTACCCCCAATCAAACGGATTGGCGGAAGCTGCCGTGAAACAAATTAAAAATATTTTTAAAAAATGCCAACAAGATGGTCAAGACGTATATTTAGCGCTCCTTAATCTTAGAAATACTCCTAGAGGGAAGATTAGTTCCCCAGCTCGAATCCTAATGGGTAGGTCCCTAAGAACGGACATTCCTACAAAATTTGATGATTTGATTCCCAAATATCCTTTACGCCAAGATAGACAACGCATGAAAGCAAATAAAGAAAAATGTAAAAATATGTATGATAAAAAATCTGTTGTTAGAGGTGGTTACCATAAGGGTGAAAACATTGTGTTCAAAAAATTACCCTCTGATACCTGGACCCGTGGTAAAATAGCTGATATATCCCCTTATCCTAGATCCTATATTGTTGAGGATGAGATAGGAAATCAATACAGGCGTAATGAAATCCATATATCTCCTGTTAAATCTCCCTTACGTCCTGATGATAAAAAGGAGGATGATTATGAGGATACATTTAGAAGTGGCTTAAAAGATTATACCACCAGGTCTGGCAGGCAAGTAAAATTGTCGAAACCCTGATTTGTAAATTAATTGTAAAATAAATTTGTAATGTAAATAAATATTTGTTGATAAGTTTAAATACGGTTATTGATAAAAATTTGTGAATGTTATTATTATAGTATTTCCTTTTTGTATATTTATTAATGCTATTGTACAAAATAAAATTATTCATTCATACTTTGTTTGTAAAAATATAATCATTACACATGTATAAACAAATATAAATAATTTCATTTTTTTAAAAGGGAAGATGTTAAATATTGTATTATATTTATATATTAAATATATTTAGTGCGCATGTCCGTGACGTCGCACTTGAGCTGGTGAGGTCTCCGACTACCTATTAAGATTTCATTATGATATAGACTCACCTCCTATGTATACTTATAAATAAATATATATATATGTACATACATACATATGCCTCTCAATCACTTAAATATAAAGAACCCTTAATTCACTCACATATAAATAACACAAACAATTTTTATTATTTTTCCTTAGAGAGATTTAATTATTTAATTATTTTAATTAATTGGCTTTAATTTTTCATAAGGCAAGACAATCAACTCAATGCTATCCAATTGACAAATTCTAGAATTTTTTGCGTCTGACCTTTCGAGAAATTGCGGACTCGAGTCTTTTTCCTGGACTCTCCATAACGTCCTCTATAAGACGGCAAAATTACGGGAAGTTGGTGACAGACGGACAGACGGACAGACGGACACTCCGCTATTATAAATATAGATGTTTCTTTCTCTTACCTCTATATATGTTAATATATATAGAGCAGCGGTTCCCAACCCGTGGGCCGCGGCTGATTGAAACTGGGCAGCGGACGTCTAAGAGAAGATAAAAATTATTAAAATAAAAAAAAATAAAATTTTTCAAATTTTTTTAAAACTATTATTTATTAATATTTCCTTGTTGCACAATTTTGTTTTAAGAATACCTACCAAACGATTTTACTTAAACATACACGCATTCATATATATATATATATATATATATATATATATATACAGGGGCGGCTACTACTAAAAGAAATTGGAGCTCAGATCCTTCTTCTTGACCACTACTCAATAAAATGGTATACCGACGGATCAAAAACATCTGAAGGAACAGGAGCCGGAGTGTATGGGCCAAGAACCAAATACTTCGAACCATTGGGGTGCTACCCAAGCATCTTCCAAGCAGAAGTATATGCAATAGAAAGATGTGCACAACTCAACATTGACAGGAAATACAAGAAAACAAGTATTGCCATACTGTCAGATAGCCAGGCTGCAATAAAGGCGTTGAATTCTTATGAAATCAACTCCAAAACAGTCTGGGATTGCCTAATCAAATTAAATGAATTAGGGAAAGAAAATAGAGTTGTTCTCCAATGGGTTCCAGGACACACTGGGATAGAGGGCAACGATGAAGCAGATAAGCTTGCAAAAAGGGGATCAGAAACACCTTTTACTGGACCAGAGCCGTTTACCGGAATTGGGACGAACACCATTCGGGCGACTCTGGATTCAAAGGAAAAGAACGAAAGAGAACAGCTATGGAGAGATTATCCAAAACTGAGGCAGTCCAAAGAACTTCTCGGGACATTCGACCACAAAAGAACTGCCGACTGCCTAAAACTTAGCAAGAACAAGTTGAGAATACTGACAGGATTCTTAACAGGACACTGCAGACTCAGGGGACACTTGAAGAAACTGGGTCTTGAAGAAATTGACATATGCAGATTCTGTGAATCAGCAGAAGAGACCCCAGCTCATCTCCTCAAGGATTGTGGAGCTCTGATCCACAAAAGAAGAAGAATATGGGGAGCATATTGTCTGTTATCGAAGGAGCTCCCATCCTTAGAACCGCGCCAGATCCTTAGCTTTTTGGAAGCCATCGGACTGGAAAAGATACTCTGAACGGGGACTTATACCGTAGGAGGATTATAGAAAAGGGGGGCACAATAGATCCAGGAGGTCGCAGTGCAATACACACCCCTACGAACGAATCTATCTATCTATCTATCTATACAGGGGCGGCGCGTCCACTACGCGAACTAGGCGGCCGCCTAGGGCGGCAACCTGGAAAGGGCGGCAAAAAGGGAAAAATAAAAAAAAAATTTTGGTTCCGCAAGCGGCACCCGAAAAAAAATTAGGTTCCGCGGGCGGAAAAAAGATTTTTGTTCCGCGCAAGAGGAAATGTTCCTCAGGCGGCACACGGGAAAAAATTTTGGTTCTGCGAAAAAAAAAAAAAAAAAAAATTTTCGCAGAAAAATTTTTGAGATCAGGGAAAATTTTAAGGAGGGGGCGGCAAATTAAATTTTTAAAGTTTTTTTTTTTGGGGGGGGGGGCGCAAAAAAAAAATCTTGCCTAGGGCGGCAGAATAGCTTGCGCCGGCCCTGTATCTTATCTTATCTTTTATTTAATAATATAAAAGACAATCTCTGTCTGTCTGTCTGTCTGTTTGTAACGCATAGACTCCGAAACTACTGGACCGATTTTCATGGAGTTTTTTTTTAATGGGTAGGGAATTTTCCGGGGTGGTTTTAGGCTATCATTATATCGAATTAGGGGTAGGGAACCCCCCTTTTTGGGGGTTATCAATTACCCCATAGCAAAGCATTGGAAAACAGGATCTAATTCGCTTTACGAAAAATATATTTATCAAAATCTTTAAAAAGAAAAATAAAAACTCTTCCTCCCCCTAACAATTCGACATTTGAAAAGATGTTTCCGCTCTGCGCCTCCCCCCCCCCCTAAAATTATTATTTTTTTTATTTTTCATTCGATTTTAATAAAATTTAAAATGTTGCTTTCTTAGGGTGTAAATAATTGAAAAATGGTATTTTAGACCCCCCTGCCCCCCTGAAATTTATTTTTCATTCGATTTTAATAAAATTTAAAATGTTGCTTTCTTAGGGTGTAAATAATTGAAAAATGGTATTTTAGACCCCCCTGCCCCCCCCCCTGAAATTTATTTTTCATTCGATTTTAATAAAATTTAAAATGTTGCTTTCTTAGGGTGTAAATAATTGAAAAATGGTATTTTAGACCCCCCTGTCCCCCCTAAAATTTATTTTTCATTCGATTTTAATAAAATTTAAAATGTTGCTTTCTTAGGGTGTAAATAATTGAAAAATGGTATTTTAGACCCCCCTGCCCCCCTGAAATTTATTTTTCATTCGATTTTAATAAAATTTAAAATGTTGCTTTCTTAGGGTGTAAATAATTGAAAAATGGTATTTTAGACAGACCCCCCTGCCCCTCCTGAAATTTATTTTTCATTCGATTTTAATAAAATTTAAAATGTTGCTTTCTTAGGGTGTAAATAATGGAAAAATGGTATTTTAGACCCCCCCTGCCCCCCCCCCCCTGAAATTTATTTTTCATTCGATTTTAATAAAATTTAAAATGTTGCTTTCTTAGGGTGTAAATAATGGAAAAATGGTATTTTAGACCCCCCTGCCCCCCCCTGAAATTTATTTTTCATTCGATTTTAATAAAATTTAAAATGTTGCTTTCTTAGGGTGTAAATAATTGAAAAATGGTATTTCAGACCCCCCTGTCCCCCCCTAAAATTTATTTTTCATTCGATTTTAATAAAATTTAAAATGTTGCTTTCTTGCACCGTGCTCGTCACACCAGATTTTTTGACATGAATCCAATACTTTCTCTCACTATATATTAACATATATATAGAGGTAAGAGAAAGTAATATACCGTTTGGCTCAAGTTAGGGTATTTGACTGTAATTTATTTATCATCAGCTTAAAGTGATTAAGTCCAAAAATTATTAACCTGTCAAGGTCTCCCCTCCTTCCTCGCTTGCCAATCACCCGTCTCTCTTGTCTTCAAGTGCCGCGGATAAAAATAGAACCAAAGAGAATTAAAAAAAAAATTCCTATTTTAAATGAATTTTATTTTATTGTGATTCAGAATTTTATGTTGATCCAAATGCAACGTTCTACCGAGACCAGAGTTACTGGTCACATTTACAATTTGTGAACCAGTGTATACGGATCTCGGTGAATAAGAAGTCAGATTTATGCCTCGATTAAAAATTTTTTTTTTCTCGGGTTCCTATATCTGAAACACACTTACTTTGCCATTGGCCAAATGGTTTTACCGACGGCCATTTAATTAATTTAAAAAAAAATGCAACATTCACTATTTCTCTATCTAGAATAGTCTTTTTATTATTAATTTGAAAAGAAAAAATTCATCTGTCAAAATAAATTTGAAAAAATCGATTTATAATTATTTTTTTGGACGTTTCGAGACTAAAATTTGATTGTTTTTGCTTGAATATTTTATATACTAATTTATTCAATCGATATCAAGCCCTAAATATCTTTATTTAGTAAAAAAACAATAAATTAGGGTTATTAGAAAATAAAGCAACGAATTAAGATTTTAGCTCGTGGGATTCACTAATAAACCCTCATTTTTTGGGGTCGTAGCTAGATAAAAAAATTCCTATGACTTAATAATTGATTCAAAAGACCAGTTTTGCATTTTGCCACATATTTGTAAATAAATAAGTGAGATATGGCGAGTTTTTAAAGAGCGGTCCGGCGTGAGAAAAAAGGGCTAGACAAGAGTTACTCCAGTCTCCCTGGCTAATCTCTGTGCGCCGATCGAATTTGAAAAAAAAAATGATGCTCTTCCATCAATTGAGATAAATGTTTAATTGATTTATATATCCTTTTTATACTTAAATTTTATAAAAATTAATTTAAAACTTCATTTATAATTATAGGCTATTAATATTAACAGTTACTAAAATAAAAGATTCCATTTTTTAAAGAATTTCATCCTTTGAGGAGTATAAAATTTCAAATCTTTTATAAATAGGCCGACTTATTACTCATATCAATATTAAATACAAAAAAATAATAAAAAAAAAACTTTAAAAAAAATGCCTTTATTTAAATTGTAAAAAAAAAAATTTAATTATTTCTCTCTTTTTAGTTCAATTTAAATAAAACCATTTTTACTTTCTCCTTCCTCTATATATATGTTGATTTATATAAAGAGTATTGGATTCATGTCAAAAATTCGATGTCGAGATTTTGATGGATACACACGTTTTGAGGTCTCCTGAATCAAAAAAAGTGGTTTTCCCGACATGGTCCGTCTGCCTCTGAGTGTGTGTGTGTGTGTGTGTGTGTCTGCCTGTGAATAAAATATCTCAAAATTGAAAAGAGCTAGGAGGTTGAAATTTTATATTTAAGTTAGGCACCCACATGGGACATGACAGGGAGCTTTTGAACAAAATCGACCAAAGAGTACTATTACTTTACTGATGCACTTTTTCAGTTTTTTCAATTTTCTCAAAATTCGCTGCAAAGATTTTTTAAAAAATTCAAAAATCAATTATTTTTTAGATTCTCTTTAAAATGTATATTCTCATTTTTTCATTGAAATCTTCTGAAGACCACTTTATTCTTGTACACTCCATAGAAAAGATAGAAGAAATGGTTGCCAAGGTAACAAAATATAAATAATTTCCCATACTTATA
>JAKCPI010020108.1:0-13525 GCA_023213315.1 Euborellia annulipes | reverse complement strand
AATTCATATTAATTTATTATTTTTTTTTATTATAAATTAAAAAAAGAAATGGCGGACTAAGTTTTATTTATCTTTAAAAGCCTAAATAACATTTACTTAAAACTTATTTTGTTAGTGATATTTATTCACTGTTACGGATCGAAGGTGAAAGACAAGAAAAGAAAAAGTCCCGTTAATTAAAAACAGGAATGTCGTTACAAAAAAAAATATATATATAGAACACATGAGCATATGTGATATAGGCCAAAATAATAATAAATTTTTTGGAAAGGAAATTCTTTTGTTAGAATTATATAACACGAAAGGGAAAAAAATATATAATGATCGTTTATGATTAGGTTAATGAACTGATTATTATTATTATTATAACGGAAACAAAGAATATAATTTTCTTTTTCAATGAATGAATATGTATTAATAATTTTTATTAATCAATAAAAATAAAAAAAAATTTCTTTTTTTATTAAGTTTATATAATTATTTAGATAATACTGTCTCTTGCTATACTCTCTATTTTAAGAGAATATTTTAATTTGTATGTTCGAATTGTCTGGGCATTTTTCATCAGATTTCAAGCTATTACAAGAGTTAGTTATATTTAACAAGACTGTGACAGTTTTTGTAAATGAGTCCAAGCGCTCCATGGCATCCGGGAATCGAACCCAGGATCTCCAGCATCGGCGTGCTATCCATGGCACCAGGCCACCGGACCCCCCGACCTATTTACACCAACAAAAACTCCCCATATATGCAAGTTAACCTCGCATTTCACTAACAAAATAATAAATATTAAAGACAAATTTATCACTTGTCCGCTGCTATTTAAGTATTTTGTTGGCGTAGGTCGAGAATCCGGTGGCCTGGTGCAATGGATAGCACACCATATTCCCCGGAAAGGCTGGAGATCCTGGTTTTGATTTCCGGAGGTCATGGGGCGTGTGGCCTCACCAACAAAAAACATACAGTCTTGTTAAATATATCTAAGACTCAGTAAGTCCGAAACGAGGTATTTTGAATACTAGTGTAATTGTTAATATTCTAAATGCCCCGTTGTGTTAATAATGCTTCTGTTTTTAAAAACAAAAATTTTTCGAACTATTAATTATTAAATATTTAGAATAGTTAGTTATCAAAAAAAAAAATATATACTCAGCCCCCCCCCCACAACTTGTGGGTTCGTGTATGGCGACCTCGAGCTACCCGAGCTGGGACTGGCAATCCTTCGGTTTTGTATAGGTCTGTCCCTTCCTTCTATATTTTCAACAGACGTCAGACCGTTCGACGGGCCGGCCTGTTTTATTTATTCCGTCCACCGACCCCACACTGTGGGAATAAGGCCAAGAAAGAAGAAGAGTTATAAAAAAATGTGTTTTAACTTTGGCCAAATAACGGAGGAGATGATGTTCAATGAGGCTCAATAAAACTCCCAGAATAAGACGTTTCGGCGTGAATTTATTTGACAGTCTTCAGATATTGAAAATTTTACACATATTACAAAGTGCACATGTGATTGAACAAGGATTGAATAAAATTTATTATTGACAAATTCAGGGTGAAACGTCTTATTCTGGGAGTTTTATTGAACCTCGATCATTCCACTTTGTCGGATATCTTCATCTCTTCATTATAATTAATCACAGCCTCGGCTTCAAGCGATTAAAATAAATTGATATTCACGTAATTCAAAAAAGGAAAAAGTAGGTACCGCCGGGATTTGAACCCACGGATCTCCCGATTTGTGCTCACCATGCCCTATCACTAGACCACAGCACCGCACTCGGCTATTTCAGTTTGAATAGACCGGTTACTATCATCTTCGGAAGAAATACCATTCTTACTCGAAATTTAGTTTCTTTAGTACTTATATGAATATACGGATCCTATTATGGCATTGCAGCCAAACTTTTAGAATCTAAAATTTTTCAAAACATTTCATTGAATATTTTGTTTTGATTGCAATTCATGATGTAATACTATTTTTAAATGAAAATATTGTAATTCTTTTTTTTTTTTTTTTATTCTCGAAATGCGAGGTCAGCTTTCTTTTCATTCCAGGATACAAAGAAAGAGAAAAAAAGTGAAGGGAAGTGTGGATATTATTTTTTTCTCATCTTCTTTGATAACCAAAAGTGTTTAAGGTTTCACCGATGACCCTTGCTTGCTCTGCATTTTTTTTCTCTTTCGTTTTGAGATATTTGATTACACTATAATAACATAACACTGACTGACGTCTTTTTACAAATAAGACAAAAAAAAAAAGAAAAAAATGACGCATTTTGATATCATTTGGTTGATCATTTTTTGGCATGCCTTTATCTGTGCCTATATTTATAATTATATAAACAACTCGTTCCAAAATTTTTAAGATAGAAAAAAAATAGAACAAGCAAAATAAATGAATTTTTTTTTTTGATATTGATACAATCATTCCCCTATTCTTATTTATTTAAATTATATAGCACCAAGATCGGTGACAAAAATGGCTAAATTTCGAAAGGGGACCCAAAAAAATCATGTGGAACGTCCCATGAAGTCATCAGTATTAAATGAAAAATGAAATTGGTCTTGGGAACTGAAAAGGAGAAATTAAAACAAATTAATTAATTGAGGTTGATTTTGAAACTATAATTTCATATATTTAAACGAGCAATGTACGTTTGTTTGTTTGTAAACACATCAGTTCTCGAAAACGGCTCTAACGATTTTTTTCAAATTTTAAATATAAACCACCAGTAAGAAATCGCGCTAGGTCTCATCTTTGAGAAAATTCGGCTGGAACGGCTTTGGAACGAGTTGTTGGCTGCAAACGTCTTGTTATTTTTCTGACTTCATCACCTTTATCTTTATATAAAATAAGATTTCTTTCTGTCCCAAACTTCAGGACAAAATGAGAATATACATTTTAAAAGAGCATCTAAAAACTAATTGATTTTTGAATTTTAATCAAAATCTTTAGAGCGAATTTTGAGAGAAAGTGAAAAAGTGCATCAGTAAAGTACTAGTACTCTTTGGCCGATTTTTTTCAAAAGCTTCCTGTCAGGTGACTGGAGGGGGCCGAACTTAAATATAAAATTTAAACCTCCTAGCTCTTTTCGTTCTTGAGATGTTTTGTTCACAGACAGACTTTGTCGCGAAAACAACTTTTTTGGATTCAGGGAACCTCAAAACGTGTATATCTGAATCTATATCTAAATTTCGGTATCGAATTTTTGACATGAATCCAATACTTTCTCTCTCTATATATTAACATATATAGAGGTAAGAGAAAGTAAAAATAAATCCTTAAATCCCCCCCTTTTTTTAAATTTAATTTTTTTTTTAATACTTGTGCCCTGAACCATACACTTTTTCCTACTTACTATTTTTTAAACTGATTCTCAATATGATCCCAATTTCAATTAATACTCAGCAAAATAATTTTATTTTATTTTTTTTCAAATTTTTCTTTTATAGATAAATAAATAACTTCCTGTTTGTTTAGAGTCAAAAGTTGTTTGTACTCTCTCTTACGAATGAATACATATCCTTCAATTATTTATTTTTTTTTTTTTTTGCAAATTTTCAATTTACTATTCAAATGTTGACATATAAGCAAATATGACAGAAACAGAGAACAATTGTCCTTAAAAAGGAAGAAGGTGGGATCTCTTCACTCTCATCATAAGTCCTTTTTTTTTTTATTCCAAGGTGTTCTTTTATCTTTATCTCATTGAATGAATATTAAAACCTTCAAATCGGAAATTAAAATTCAATGTCTCCGTTAATATTCGGTCTCTCAGCTCTAAGAATTTTGTCTTTTGCAACGGAGGTTAATTAATTCGTCGTGAGAATTTGGTAGCTAAGTGCCTTGATCCCTAAATTTAATTTAATACCTTATTCCTTTTCCTTATTAAAATAATGTATTAAAGAGGCCGTTACATAAGCACATTTTTGGCTGTTTTAGATTCCATAGGTTTGGTGTGAAGTTATCTACTCAATAAATTAAAACAATTTAAATAAAAAGAATATTAAAAAATCCATTTTTTTTAATGATTAATTTTAAAAGGTTAAAAGTGTTGATTAATTAGAAAAAAAAAATGTCTCTTGCCTCTCATCTATTCTGTTCTAAACATTAACTTTAATACAAAAATAAACATCCATGAATATTCAAAACGTGAAAATTTTCTCAATTTACATGTAATAAATTATTAATGGAATGGAAAAAAAAATTTTTAAGAAAAAAAACACTTCAAAAGTCCATTAAATTAAATTAAAAGAATTATGACAGATAGCGCGAACAACTTGCGATTTTTCAAAAGTCAAAGAAAGTTGTGTTATGTACAATCACACCAGATTTAAAAATTAGCTATTCGGTGTCTCCCCCTATTAATTTCGTGATAATACTTCCTCTTACTTCAATTAATTTTAAAAAAATCAATCTTAAATTTAGTTTTCTTTTTATTTAACATTAATCCCTTCCCCCCCCCCCCCGCCCTTGAAGACTGAGTAATGTTATGTGTTGTTCTTGGTCACACCCGAGGTTGCTCGGGCGCTTTCAACAATCACTCGTTCGTGAATGTTCGGTTTTATTCGGGTTTTTGCTGGAGCGCCATCTTGCCTGTATTAAACCCCTTGGCTCACCGCCTCAGTTGGTGTCATGGCGGCCATCCATATACACAGCATTCAATGTTCACGTTGTCGTCCCTTTCCTCTCATCTGAAGTTGTTCCTTCTCCGCTCCATTGCTCCAACATCATTTTATAAGAGGTATTTTGAAGTTTTTATTCTCTTTATTCATAAGAGAGAGAGAGAGAGATTTATTTATTAATCTCTCTTTCTCTCTATAACTCTGTCTCTCTTTTGCAATATATCTCTTGAAATGAAATGATTTTTTGAGAGTGGCCTATGCACTGATATTTTGTTTTAACTTTAATTGTCTTCCACTTTTGACTACTAACATTCATTATTATTGTCTGATTTTGCGTTTGTTTTATTTATTCTTTTTGTTTTTACTTTTTATCAATTTTTTACTTTCTCTTACCCTATATATGAAATATATATAGAGAGAAAGTGTTGTTTTTTAATCTTTGCATTGCCCTCGACGGCTTGGTGTAGGGGTTAGCCTTCTATATCAAGGGTCGCGGGTTCGGACCCCAGGCAGCCCGATGATTTTTTTTTCAGCCATTTGGTCTCCAAATGACTCTCTGGTCCCCCAATAGATATAATAATAACTTACGAGTATCGTTAAAATTCTTAAATGGCCTAAGATACCGAAAAGACTGAGTGTGAGTGTTTTTCGTAAAACATTGCATTTTTTTTTCTCGCCATATATATTAAAATATCTATTAAGAAATTTATGCATTAAGTAAATAAGAGAGCAAATGTAATAAAAAGTTGTATTCCAAGAAAATGCTCCAAGAGTCAAATCGACTAACAATTGTAGAGCATATTAATAAATAATCTATCTATCTATATGAGAGAAGAGAACAGAGTACAGTTACATTCAAAAACGAGTCAATCTTTTCTAGAAACCTCTTTTGTTTTATTTAGTCGTTTATGGCCCTTATTAATAGAATAAAAATAAAAAACATTTTCTGAGAGAGGCTATTTACTAAAACACATCTTTATTAATAATAAAAATTAGGGTCCGACCGAAACAGATTTTCAGCCGAAACCGAAACCGAATATTCGGCCTCAACCTTAGTTTCGGCCGAAACCGTAACCGAAACCGAAACTTGTATTTCCTATAAAAATTTTTTTCATTTTACCTTTTTTTTTGAATTTTTTTTCTCTCCCGTGAAAATCATTTTAATTTTTTTCTCCCTCAAGTGCAAATTATTGACCTTTTTTTTTTTTTTGCATGCGAGTCTCATCCCATTTTTCAGACTCTGGTTTCGGCCGGCCGAAGGTTCGGCCACTTTTTGGCCGAAACCGAAACTACGGCCGAAACCATGATTTTTGGCCGAAACTGGCCGAAACCGTAACCGAAACCGAATATTCGGTCGGTTCCTAATAAAAATCTGGTATGACTGGTCACACTCACCTTCGCTAATCGAAAGTTTGTTCTGTGCTTGTCACACCTTTTTTTCGGTCGACACATATTTAGTTTTGCACCGATATATTAGAATTCAAGATATAACATTTATAAAATTTAAATTTAATTATTGAGATATTTTGTCCAAAGACACACACACACACACACACACACACATACAGACAGACCATGTCGCGAAAACCACTTTTTTGGATTCAGGGGACCTATCCATCAAAATCTCGACATCAAATTTTTGACATGAATCCAATACTTTCTATATATATTCATATATAGGTAAGAGAAAGTAAAAATTCAATTAGTCTTGCTCCCTGCACAGGACCCCCCTCTCCCACGAAACCTATCTACTTCAGGCCCACCAGAAGCAGTTCTCGTCTTTTCTTAATCATGTGAAATTTTCAATATTTTTTTCCTATTTAGGAATCCGACTATTTTTGTTATAAATTTTATATTGGTCGTTCAAAGTTCTACTTCTAATTTGTCTTGACTGAGTCAGACTAGCTAACGAAGTATCAGTTGATAATTTTAATGGCGTTGGGGGGGGGGGGGGGGTACATACTCACACCCACAGCCATGTAAAGTCGTTACGCTTAGGGCAAATATAAACATTCCGTCCTCTATTTTTATAGACACTTAATAAAAACATCATATAAAAAGTTTTTTATTTATTATAAATGAAATATTAACTTATAGGTCTATTTATTTATAAATAATTAGAAAATTAATGCAATTCAGTAAACAAATTCATTTCAAAAAAGAAATCTTTGCTTTACTTTTTCTTGTCAAGTCAAAAATTCGATTTGATGGAAATACACGTTTTGAAATTCAAAAAGTGAGTCCTGCAAAATGATTTCACGCTCAACACACCAAAGTTAAGAGAAAGTTGTGTGATGAACAGTAAATCACATAAGATTTTTGACTTTCTCTTATCTATATATATAAAGATATACCTCATAGGAAAGATAGGAGAAATGGTTGCCATGGTAACAAAATATAAATATTTTCCCATACTTATAAATTTTACATCTTGAATTCAAATGAGCCTAAATATATGTTGACACATAAAATCTGCTGTTACCTTCGGTAATCGAAAGTTGTGTGCTGTGCGCCAGTCACACTAAATTTTTTTTCAATGTGGACGTTATTTGGGCCCTGTCACGCATTAGTGTGTCAAGCGCCAGCTACCGAGAAAATTAACATTAAAGTTTTTTGTTTTCAATGGATTATACAGTATATAAGTTTTTTTGTCAATAGTGCAAGTAACATTAAATACAAATTTTTTTTAGGACATATTTCATAAAAAATACTCTTAATTATAGCATTTGAAACAATATTCCGTGCTTAACTCAATTTTTAATTTTTTTGGTGCTTGACACACTAATGCGTAAGAGGGTCCATTTAATTATTTTGTTTTGTAGGATTATATTAAATTGAATTAAATAAATTTTCATCAGGCTAAAAAGCTTTATTAAGCTTATTTGCAATCAATAGCTTTACCCTTTATCCTTTTTGACTCCGCGTAGGAGTATTCTTATTAATTAACTAGCTTACAAGCGCTCGCTACGCTTCGCTGCGCTACGCTTCGCTCACACTTGAAAGCTAGCTGGGGGGCTTCGCCCCCAGACCCCCACTGGGGGGCATAGCCCCCAGACCCCCGTAGTTTTTTTAAGACTTAACGTCTTCTTTTATGACTAAACTTCTTCTTTATGACTTAAAGTCTTCTTTTAAGACTTAACGTTTTCTTCTATGACTTAACATCTTCTTTTATGAATTCAACTTCTTTTATCCACAATTCAACTTTACTTTAACTTTTACTAATTCATCTTTCACATTTTCACATTTTTTTAATCAATCATACGCTCAGCTACATCCTGCACCAACCATTGCCACCACCATTATCTTTATCTTTATATATATAATTCTTCTGTACGTGTGTATGTGACTGAACTCCTCCTAAACGACTGAACCAATTATGATGAAATTTTCTGTGTATGTTTGTGAGAATCCCGGACAGGTTTTGTTTCACAAATAACAATAAGTTAATGAGTAATTAACCGTTAAAATAAGAAAAAAATAAAAATTAGGAGAAATAGTTGCCATGGTAACGAAATATAAATATTTAAGGCTCTAACAGACAGAACGCGAAATTCGCGTCGCTTGGCGTTTTTCAACGCCGCGAAAGGCCGCGAAATGTTGTATAAGGCAGAGACTGTATCATCCCCGTCACACAGGGGGCGAACTTACGCGGCGTAAACGCTCTCTTTCGCGCGACAGCTTTTTCGAGTTGTACAAAATTACAACTCCTTCGCGCGAACAGGCGAATCATCAAGATGAGTAATGAAATAAAAAAAACTTATAGAGTTAAAAACACTTGTTTTTTCGCCTCTAACTAAATAAAAGTGAATAATAAAATATGTTTTTTGTTGGCAGCCAATCTATGATTAGTAAAAAGTCCGAATCGAGGTAATTGAATAGTATTATCTTATTCTAATTTACAAGCCTCGAAAAATATTTAATCAAAGTTATCATTAATAAAATAAGATTTAAATAAAATCTAATTTTCCAATGATATTCTATTTCTTTCGTAATATAATACTTTATTTATAAAATATTTATAAATTCATTAAATAAAGGTTGTTGAAACATATACACAATACCGGATCGTACGCCCAGATTACGCTTCCTGTGTGGCTTAGCAAAAACGCCTTTCGCCGCGAAATACGCGCGTAGCCTGAGCGACGCGAATTTCGCGTTCTGTCTGTTAGAGCCTTTACCCATGTTTACAGTTTTATTTATTTATTTATTTACATTTTGAATTCTAAAATATCGTGTATCGGGGAGAGTCCCGGAAAGGATATGATTCACAAAAAAATCTTAAGTTCATGAATAATTAACCGTTAAAATAATCTCTATATATAAAAATGAAAAGGGAAAATGTTTGTATGTACCGGTATGTATATAAGTAGGCGAGCAAGGGGGTCCAGGGGCGCAGCCCCCCCTCAGACAGAAAGCCCCGCCGAAGGCGGAGCTTTGCGTCTAGTACAGTATAATAGTGATATCAACCACAAACTTGAAAAATTTTCATTTACATTCTCATCCTAATCATTTATTTTTTATATTTTACTAAAATATTTTTTATTTTTGTAATGTTGGTATAATCTAAATGCATGGGTTGCTATCCATTCAAAATGATAAAAACAAAAAGATTTGTCCAAATTTTATAAAATTTCAGGATTTTTATTCAAAACGTTCACTAAAAAAGGTTAGCCTCCGGTTCGCCTGGGGCCTCGCCAATCCTTTATTGCCATTGCCAAAGAGAAAACAATGAAAAATCACATTGTCTACCTAAAATCCCTTTTTTGCCATTGGTAAATAGAAAAACTCGAGGAATCAAAAGGCCAAGAAACAGATTTTTTGCCATTACTAAATATTTTCAAAGGTCGAGTAGGGTTGGAAAAACTATCAGAAATAAAGTTCAACTCCATTATTAATCATCCATTTTAATATTTTAATCTCGCCATGCAGAGTGCATATTAAATAAATAACTTCGAAAAATTAATTTTTCGAAATACCGGCATATCATTTTCCATATTTGCCTTCACTCTGTATCATCATATTTATTATGAACATTGTTAGAATACATAAGCATTGTTAAACTATTCGCTTATGCACAACATACAAGTGACAACTCTATTTCCTATTAGTCTCTACAACAACTGAAGATGGCCGAAAATTAGCCGAAACGTTTTGTTTAGAGGAGTCTGTTTTATTAAATAGAGGCTACCTTCCTACACATCTCACTCCTGCATTAAAATTCTATCAGTAACAACCACATTTGATTTTATTTAACCCATTTGGATACCAAATGGCTTAAATAAGAATGCTTAGAACCCAAATACAGCGTACATATACCGGGTGGGCCAATAGTGCGTGGGCTTATTAACGGACATTTTTAAAGTATTCAATTTTATTATAAGGATTATTATAAAAATTGCATTCATGGGATGCTCAGCTATATTGTCATATTGGTTAGGAGAAAGTAACGATTTGCAAAACATCTATTGATTGTACTGAAGATGATTCCATATCACTGGGGTCGAAATATCTATCTATCTATATATAATAATTGCGGAGTGTCCGTCTGTCTGTCCGTCTGTCACGCTCTGTTTGACCAACTTCCCGTTGGAATTTTGAAACGAAATTTTGCAGTCTTATAGAGGACGTTATGGAGAGTCCCGGAAAAATACTCAGGTCCCGAAATTCGTATAACTTTTTGAGTTATTAATTCCTAAAGTTACGATTTCTCCAATAGGAAATGTATAGAGAAATATTTAAGTATTCTTTGCAGTTGTGTATTCTTTGAAAGTAAACAAATCCTCAAGCAGGCACTGGATTGGAATACGTAGTAATAAATTTTATTTGCCCCCGGGTCTGGCGTAGTAGGTAGCGTGCCTACCTCCTATACCAAACGTCGCGGGTTCGGACCCAGGCAGTCCGATGATTTTATTTAAGCCATTTGGATACCAGATGGCTTAAATAGAAATGCCTCAACCCACAATAGATATATTCTCTACAACGGTTATCGTCAAAGTCTTATATGGCCTAAGTTGCCGAAAAGACTGTATGAATGTGTGTGTGAATGTGAGTGTGAATGAGAAAAAAGTGTGAATGTTTAAAAAAAAAAAAAAAAAAAAAAAATTTATTTGGCCCCCGAGTTTGGCGTAGTAGGTAGAGCGCCTCCCTCCTATACCAAACGTCGCGGGTTCGGACCCAGGCAGTCCGATGATTTTATTTAAGCCATTTGGATACCAGATGGCTTAAATAGAAATGCCTGAACCCACAATATATATATTATTCATAACGGTTATCGTCTAAAGTCTTAAATGGCCTGAGTTGCCGAAAAGACTGTGTGAATGTGTGTATGAATGTGAGTGTGAATGAGAAAAAAAGTGTGAATGTTTTTTATAAAAAAAAAACACCATTTGGATACCAAATGGCTTGAATAAGAATGCGTGGACCCCAAATACATGAATATATTCCAATAACGGTCATCGTCAAAAGGCTTATATGGCCTGAGTTGCAGAAAAGACTGTGTGAATGGGAAAAAAAGTGTGAGTGTTTAAGAAAAAAAAAAAAACGAAAAAAAACAGTGTGTCTATAGTTATGAAACGGGGTGTATATAATGGTGGAGTTTATCATGCTTTATCCAATCCGAGTACCAGCCCGATCTCTCTAGTAAAAAAAATAAAAATTGAATTATATTACACTTCTTATTATTTTTCCTTTGGGCGATTTTATTATTTAATTGTTTTAATTAAATAGCTTTAATTCTTCATAAGGCAACACCAAACTCAATGGGCAAATCCTTGATTTTCTGGAATTTTTTGCGCCTCCCCTTTTGAGAATTTGGGGACCCAAGTATTCCTCAACCGTCCATAACGTTCTCTATAAATCTGCAAAATTTAATTTCAAAATGCCTACGGGAAGTTGTTCAAACAGAGCATGACAAACAACAGACAGACGGATAGACGACACTCCGCTATTAGTATATATGGGGCATTAATTATATTTCACTTCTTATTCCACGCCAACTCGACCACTTTTGAACCCGACCATTTTTGATTTGGCTGAAACTCTGTCATCTTTTTATACCCTTTTGAAAACGTGTTTGAGAATTTTTTCAAATTTTTTGACCCAGTCAAAAAAAGTTATAGCATTTTCAAAAAACATCGACTTTTATTTTAAATAACAGTAAAACTGACAAAAATTAACTTATCAGGACGTTTTTTTTTTTTAATTTTTGTCTTTAAATGTGCTTTTCAGAAATGTATTTATAAATATGACAAAATTTTACAGATTCATCTTGAAC
This sequence comes from Euborellia annulipes, assembly GCA_023213315.1. Taxonomy (NCBI): domain Eukaryota; kingdom Metazoa; phylum Arthropoda; class Insecta; order Dermaptera; family Anisolabididae; genus Euborellia; species Euborellia annulipes. The sequence continues at coordinate 1,626 of JAKCPI010020108.1, read as the reverse complement.
GTTTTTTTTGACATTTTCGGAAAAAAAATGAATGACACTTTTTTTTTATATAAAAAAGTTCGTTTTTTTCTACAAATGCTTTAAATTTCAGGGTAGAATTATTTCGCATTCTATTTTTTTTTTTTTTTTTTTTTAATTGAAATTTTTTTTCTCCGCTTATTTATCATGACGGTGCTCTTAAATTCTTCCAGGATTGGCCGAGATTTTAGAAAAATGAAGAAAAGTAATAATAATAATAGATAGAGGCAGGGCCAGATCTAGGGGGGGGGGGGGCAGTGGGTGCATGTGCCCCGGGCGGCAGATATCAGGGGGCGGCAATTAAAGAAATATTCACTAAAAAAAGGTAAAATGATGTGAATTTTGTATAGAAAATTTTAAGGAGGGGGGCGGCAAATTAAATTTTGCTCCCCTAAAAAATCTCCTAGTTCCGGCCCTGGATAGAGGTGATGAAAATCGAGAAAATTCCATTTATCCTGAAAAAAATTAGAAATTATTTGTGTATTCAATTTCTGAAGAATATGAAGCGGCAAGTAAAAGCTTAGAAATCCGATTTTCAAAAAGTAAACCTATCATCGGTACTCAAAAAGTGCATTCTGTTATAGCGGGTATAAATGATTGTCTTATTGTAAAAGATTATTCAAATTATACTAATTCAAGAACATGTAAATTATTTAAACAATTAAAAAAATAAAGTTTTATTGTTTAATTTTTTTAAGGTCTTTTTCGGCATCTAAGGCCATTTAAAACCCCGAACCTATTTATTTCAAATGATTTGTAGTCAATTCAAAAGAAATAAATTTGTCTCGCTTGGGACGGGAAACGACCACCACCTCTAGCTATTATTATTATTTTTCTTATAATAAATAAGCTGAAAAAAAAAAAAATTTCAATTAAAAAAAAAAAAAAAAAAAAAAAAAGAATGCGAAATAATCCAACTCTGAAATTTTCAGAGCATTTGTAGAAAAAATCAGTTTTTTATTAAAAAAAAGACATTCATCCCGAAATTTTTGTTTTTTTCCGAAAATGTCAAAAAAACGTTCAAGATGAATCTGTAAAATTTTGTCATATTTATTTCTGAAAAGTACATTTAAAGACAAAAATTTCAAAAAAAAAAAAAAAAAAACGTCCCGATAAGTTAATTTTTGTCAATTTCACGGTTATTTAAAAAAAAAGTCGATGTTTTTTTTAAATTTTTCAATTTTTTTGGCTGGGTCAAAAAATTTAAAAAAATTCTCAGACACGTTTTCAATAGGGTTTAAAAAATTATTAAAAGGTAAAATTTCAAGAATGGTGTAATAATTCAAATAAAAGTTGTTTGGAATACAATTTCAAATAATTTCATAAAAGGGTCTTAATACTATAAAGTTGATAATTTAAAAAATTATTTGGCGTATTTAATTTAAAAGATTGTTATTAACATTTAATTCTTCAACGATTGAAATTAATTTTATATGATAATAATAATTAAATATACCGGCTAATGGAATTTTCATCGCTTCATTTTTTATTTCCTTTCCTTTTAAGGCTCGAAATGATCTCCAAAAATTGTATCCATCTCTTTGAATTATACTTCAGACTTTCTTTAGAAGGGGTCCCCCCCCAACTTCAACATTAATCTTCAACTAA